>JAFVLL020018644.1:0-10681 GCA_021397915.2 Tor tambroides | reverse complement strand
CGATCCTGAAGACCTTAATTAGTTGCTTCAGGTGTGTTTGATTAGAGTTGGAGCTAAACTTTTCAGGACAGTTGATCGCCAGGAACAGGGTTGGGCACCCCTGGATTAGATATTAACTTCCATCCATTTCTGCAGCTTAGTTTGTGATGCCTCACACCAGTGTTGTTTTGATATTCTTAGGGTACTAATGTTAGTTGAATTAGCTTTTATCTGTATATTTTCTGTTGTTGAAAATTTTATATTTGCTTAATAAATGCTTAATATTTTTGTTAAAATGTTATACATTTTTTAAAGATTTTTTTTTTTTTTTTAATGAATAGAAAACTGAAAGGAACAGCATTTATTTACAGAAATCAGAACAGAAACAAATAAACAGAACTCCTTTGTTCAATTTTAAATGTCTTAAAACGTTTTTTTTATTTTTTTATCTTACCCCAAAATTTTGAATGGTGGCATATCACAATTTCTACAAAAATATGAAGCAGCATAACTGTTTTCAACATTGATAAAAATAAATGTTCCCTGAACAAATCAGCATATTAGAATGATTTCTGAAGGATCATGTGACACTGAAGACTGGATTAATGATGCTGAAAATTCAGCTTTACATCACAGGAATAAATTACATTTTAAAATATCTCTTCAAATAGAAAATAGTTATTTTAAATTGTAACAATATTTCAGAATTTTACTGTATTTAAAAAAAAAACAAAAAACCTTAAATTACTCCAAACATTTGACTGGTAGTGTTTTTATTAACTTTTATTTGAGTTTTATTTACTTCAGTAATAAGTTTAACTAAATAAAAAAGAGAAAATCAATTTTTTTTAAACGGATTTAGTTGTTTTTTTAACTATAATAACCCATTGTCACACAAATGGAAAACAACTAATCTAACCCATCCGTCTTTCTCTCTCTCTCAGTTAAAAGCTCTGGGGTTTTCAGAAGCTCTGGTGGTCCAGGCGTACTTCGCCTGTGAGAAGAACGAGAACCTGGCCGCAAACTTCCTGCTCAATCAGAATTTCGAGGACGAATGAGTCGCAGAGAGCCCACATGCCCCTTCCCCTGCCACCACACAAGCACTGCATCTACTCGGGACACCGATTTCCCCCCATTATTTCTTTGAGTTTACAAATCAAGGGGAGACTCGCAGACTGGTTGGGGACGGGGCGGATGGCTGCAATCACTCGGTGAACAAATTCCAATGGAATTGACGGCATTTGGGTTGAATGCACTCTGGCATGTTGAAGAAGTGTGCTTGCACGTGTGTATGCGAGTTCCCTTAGGGAAGATTTGACTAAATCAGCATCAATTGAAAGCAAACGCTCTCATAGTAGTATTATGGGCTCCGAGGAGGTTAGATGTGGGCGTACGCATTTGCTTGGTTGTTTTTAGTTGGGAAAAGGATTAATAATATGTCTAATGGAGGATTTTATATATTTCTCTAAAATCAGAGATATTTCTGTATTTCTCCCAGCACACACCTCTGACGAATGTGATAACAGCATTCAAATATGAAACAATTAGTGCAAACTATAGCATTTCTATAACATTCTCAGCAAAACAAAAGACCTAAAATGATGCTGTTTTGTAAATGAATCCATATCGTGTGGAATTATCATAATCCGAGTGATGAGCGTTACTGGTTTTGAATGTACTTGAATTGAAGAAACACAATAGATCATTTGTCCTATTTAAAGTCAACATGAAATGGCAGCTGTTCAAGTTTAACAGGAAATCTAATTTATAAAAATGGGATTTGTTCCTTCTTGCCTGACATTTGAAATTATTTTGATGAAAGATTGCACTTTTTTCAGATGTAAAATACAAATTGTGCATAATTCCATGCATACATGCTTCAATTTCATGTTGACTTTAAAAGCTTTTTATTTAAACTTTGATTTCCGTTAACTGTTGGAGCAAAACAAAGGTCACAAATATAAATAAGGATCATTTTTCATGACATTAGCTCTGCTTATAATACGAGAGGACCAACCTGTATGTTAAACAGCAACAAAGAGGTTTTGGCACACTAGAGCTCTCTGCATTTCAGAAGCCAAAAGCAGAGACCTGTTACAGCATGATGATAATTGGCCAGATTGTTAAGTCCTGTCAAAGAGAGATTTTCTTGAATCATAATATTGGTGTAAAGCTGACAATGGGTTCCTCTGTTCCTGTATTGAGAGTAAAGTCTTGTAACATTCACCTCTCACAGCAGGTTCAGCAGATGCAAAGAGCCAAAGGCCGCGACTCACCTTTACATTGTTTTCGCTCAGCAAAGAAGCGCTCCTTTGTAATGTAGTAGCCAAACTGCCAGACAGTAGACTTTTGTTTACTTATATCAGCAGGCCTACATGAAGTCTGACCTAGTGGGATGACTTTAAATAAATAGTCGTTTTTGTTAAATTCAATGCTATATTGCTGAATAATGTATTATTCAATTTTTTAATGTATTAACGTGGTGGAAATCAGCAGAGCTTTGTGGACACAGATTCCATGTAGGCCTGTTTGTTAGTAATTAATCATTTGATTTTTATTATAGCTTGAACAACCCAACCCTGGGATCAATAAAATCTTATTGCAAAGAAAAGTCTCAGAGTGGTGTCAGTTTCTCACCATAAAACAAACCAATATCAGAATCGTTGTACAGTCAAGAACATCATTTATTCAATCAGGTGCTGCTCTTTACAAACATTTTAGTTTTTTTTTTATAATGGAAAAGAATCTGTAAATAACACATGCAGATTGCCAAAGGCTCCGGGGAGGCACACGGGGACGGAGAGCGCTGGATCAAAGACGCTTCTGTACCAAAACACAAGCAAATCAAAAACACATCAGCAGCAGAGACACAATCCGGGTAGATATTTAAAAACGCGTACAGATACATATGGATGAGTAAATCGGGGCAGATTCAGAATAAATACATGCAACTAAAGTTTAATAATCCTGACACAAGCCAGAGGGATGATTAATAATACTGATTTTAGTGCTGCCGACTCTTAAGGAGACAATTAATCACTTCAGCATGGTGTGCATGTAAAAAATAATGTACAGTCAGTAAAATATCAATGGATTCTTTTAAATTAGATGACCAAAGTGTCATACTATACATGCATAGCATCTCAATGGAGTTGCTTGACTGGCACACCTTGAAATAAGGCCTGGTTACACCAAGAATAACAACTATATTAGTATCTACAGTAACGCACCAAGAAAGTGCATGCTGTAGGCTAGTTTTGTCATCTTCCACTTTAAATGATCAAGGATGGATTCTGATTGGATGTGACTGTCAATGTTTATATTGTTCATCAGCTGAAAAAAAAAAAAGTTCTGAAAGTGATTCCTACAACACTGTTTCCCTATTTTGTTAATGTTATAGTTGTGGTGTGAACTTCTCTATTCTTAGAGAATTAGGATGATTATTAAAACTTTATGCAAATTTATTTCTATTTCCACTAAAACAGCTACTATAATGATTAATATGGTGCTTACAAAAAAATGCATGGCCTGAAGTATTTTAAGTGGAGCAGCTGGGATTGAACATGTATCTATTACTAGTCCAACCATTGACAACAAAGCTGCTGCCACATCTGGATCAGTATTTCTAAATGCAGGGCGTATTATTCTTTTTTAATCGGTGCATAAGGTGCAATTAGCAAATCATCAGTCAAGTTCTTTAAACAGCTGGTCTCAAACAACCACTAAAATGTGCTTTAATTGCAGAGTCAACAGTGTGACTAACAGAAATAAATACAACACAAACAAACACGACAGAGCTTTTGTGCATCTTCTGGTCCAGCGCTCTCCACCGACAGCCAAACAGATCTGGTCCCAGGACCGCACCGCTTCCCAAGACACACCGGTACTGCTGGTCTGCTGATGTAGGAAGTGTGAGCGGGTCGGTCCCGGGTCAGTTTGTACTCGGAGCCCACTGCATTTGACCGAAGAGCAAGAGATGTGTATGATATAAACATGTGAAGCATACAGACAGGGATATAACATTAGAGTTTACAACATCTTGCTCAAGAGAAAAAGGTTCAACATTTTTTTTTTCCAACTCTTTCATCAAAAGTAGGGAGAGGGAGGAAAGATAAGGATAGACATCTACGGTGCCAAGAGCGAGAGACTGATAAAGACAGAGGTACAGAGAAAAAAAGGACCCGATTTTTTTTGTTTTTTCCTTTTTAACTTTTTTTTCCATCATTGTACATTAAAAAGAACGAAATCACATCCATTTGCTTGTAGTACTATATACTGTGTATACGGCTCGAGAAAGCTCAGAAGAAGGAGAGATGGGTGTTCATCATTTACAAGATGGTGTCTGTGAACAAAAGGCACTTTGAATGGGACAACCTTTAAATGCTCACCTATACGCTACAGCACGAACACTATGGGAGCTCATTTACATACAGGAAGTGTTTTTCCAGGACGATACGGGGCGCACTGATTTTTTTCCAGATGCGTTTTCGCCTCTCGACTCGAACCTTGTGTGCTCTAAACTACGACTACGAAACCCTACTCACATTAACATCGACACGATCTCATCTAAATGAAGCCGAGATTTGGAGCAAATGTGATCTGATTGCTTGTGACGAACCCTCTACTTGTGATGCTTCATTTTGGCCTTTCCTCCAATCAAAACATGCTTTTCTGCATACTCATCTGTTTTTTTTTTGGTGCATTCAAGTCCTCCTGGGAAGTTCGTATTTACGAGTTGCGAAGTCATCAAGTGTGTTTAAATCCCCTTTTTAAATAATACGCATAAGGTGAGTTTACAATAGTTGTGTGTTATATTGCAACTCTGGAGTACTATCATAATTTATTATGCAACTTTATTGTAAATTAAAAAACATAATTTCATACATTTGAACAACTTTACCGCTAACTACAGATGCTGCGTTCACGTGCGTTCAACTCATAAATACGATCTTTCCGACAAACTTGCATGCACCATTTATCTAGACATTTGAAGGAGTAAGAAGGGGCATTGCTTTCTTAAAGGTTGTAGTAAAATGCCTTTTGTCAGAACCAAAATATATGTATAAAAATCTGAACCCCCCCTTAGTAAATACAAAAGAGAAGAAGAGAGAAACAGAGGCTCGTAAAACTTGTCTCGTCAGAAACAGTCGTTCTGGTGTGGTATTATTCGCGCATGAGTAACAGAAGCACCAGTATTTTTTTTTTTCCCCCGTCGTAATACATTTGCTTTTGTAAAATGGTTCCTTCAGCCCCCACCCCTACAATAGATTAAAAACAAAAGCTTACAAATAAAACATTAAAAAAAGATAAATGAAAAGTAAAAATGAACTTCCCCGCTTTAACGCTTACAAAGACTGGGATTCTTTTTGTGGCCCTTGTGTTTAGAGTCCAGGAGCTTGCAGACTTCAACTTTTTTTTTTTTTTTTTTGTCTTTTTTCACTTGCTTCACTTTCTTAAAAATCTGAAGACAAACACAGATATCTACCCAACAACATTGCACACGGCTCAGTCCACATAGAACTTTTTTTTCTCTCAATAATAACACTTTTCAACAAAGAGAATTTGTGTTTTCTCTGAAAAATTGGTTTCTGTTCTGAAGGTGTATTTGTGTCCTGTTTTTGATCTGCACTGACCGGTTCTGACGAGATGATCTGATGTTTGTGGGTTTCATATGTTTAGATGTTTTCCGATGACATCACTGACTCGGGTCAAAGGTCAAAAAATAACTAGACTGCCATAGAGCTCATTTCACAGCGGAAGAACTATACATATGTCCATATATATATATATACACACAGTATGAGTACGATATGTTCTGGATAACATCTATCTATCTATAAATATGATGTTTGCAGTTGCTCATATGTTGTTTGCCAAGCTCATGATACATATTGTACATATTTTCTGTAGCTTATACATGAAGTGAAGACCCTGAATTGCATGTAAAGGGGACACCGAGGCACTTTGATGTGTTTCAAGTGGATGATGAAATTGTCAGCTCTCAGCCAATCAGAGTCCCTGACAATGTGATTGATTGACAGTCAGGCAGTCCAGTTATTTAGTGAGGTCAGTGGTTTCAAGCATTTTCTTTTTCGAGGTCATCCAAAATTGAAATACGCTGTACTTTAAATAGGGTGCCTATTGTAAAATCATGTTTGAGTTTAAAGGTTTCCCTTTGTCCATTAAGGAAGTGGGTGTGTGTCATAGTGCAATGTTTGTATATGTGTGCATGTATGTACTTTAGTTGACCACTGTGCCGATAGGCTAAATGAAATGTCAGCCGTGAGTAGATTGTCGTGCGAGTCAGGCTGTTCCGGTGAACTGAAATGAAAAAACTGAGGAGTGGAGAAAAAAAAAAAAAGCGGTGCTAAATTTATGGACGAACTGTAAAGTGATGGAAAATGTGATTGGCAGGAAGGGCAGAGCACTGTTGACATAGTATAGCCATCCAAAACATCTAATTAATGAAGCTCCAAAAGGAAAACTTGAGATTGTCTGTTTGTTAGTCACATTCTAGTTGAAAGAGAGAGCTGATCTTAACCTGTTACTCTAAAAACAAACAAAAAAAAAGCACAATTCCACATGCAGTCCGATCTGCCGGAGCAGGAGCGGAAATGTTATGCAAACTAAAAATCGCACAAAACCAGAAAACAAACACAAGCGAAAGGGTGAATGTCACAAAAACACATCCAGGTCATATTCCAGAATCAAAAGAAATAAATTAAAAAATAATATTTTATAAAAATAACTTGAAGCCTCTTTTTGGGTCGCTGAGATTGATTGCATTGTGACGATATTTTTATGAAATTAAGCACATTTTCATCCATAATTCTCATTAGTAATTAGTAAAAGTAAATTATGAAGGAAAAATTGTAATCATTACTATTTATTATTATTATTATTAATTTTATTTATTTTGCATGAGAATTTTACAATAAATAATTATGAATTAAAGAAGCTTTTTTAAAATCATATTTCTTTTTTATTTTCAAAATACAATTTTTGAATACCTGGAAAGGTATTTTGACATTCACCCAAAAAAAGTACTGCAAAACCAAACGCAAAGTAAAGCAGAAGAAGCCCTTGTGTGCAGGGCCGACTGTATAGGATATGATATGATGCACAAGCACTCCGATTGATCGACGGTAGCGAAGAGGTCAGCGATGGATGCGCCAAAACCCTCGTTAGTTCATGCGAATGGGTTTTATGACTCAAATCACTGGCCTTTTTTATTCATAAACACTACAAAATGAAAAATGATCGTTGAGTCACAAGCTTGACGTGAAAGTCACTCGTGCTTGACCCTTCCCATTCCTGTGATCAGCTGTCTATCTATATGATGCTGTGTAGTGCTGTCGCTGACGTGTGTGTATTGCTCTGCTGGTACTCATCTGTGTGTGTTTTACCTTACAAAACATGTAGCCTGACTCCACATCGCAAATCTAAGGCCAAAGCTTCTGTCATCCCTTATCATTAATCACATAGTGCATACGTTTAGGTGAATTGCACTCGGTTAGTGTTATCTGTTGTTTTGCTCACAGTCTATTGCTTGTCAACTGGTAAACAGTGAGAGGATGCCGAGCTCACACTGCACTGGAGTGCGTCACCAAAATCAGCAAATCCAGATCAGGAAGTGTAAGCCTGAGCCAATCAGAAGGCTCCAGCCAAGTCTCTCCTCTCATCCAGGTTACATGTCCGTTTCAAATGTCCCTTTTCGATGATTTCAATTTCTGAATAGAGTTCTGACTGGGAAGAGATGGATTTTCCTCACCATGGCATATGACTAGCGGATGGACAAATTAAAGTAAGGTCAACGGGATTGGTCAATGCGCTGGATGTCTCGGGAACGTGACGAAGACGCCGGTTCGCCGTTCCTTTGTTTGGTTCTCCGAGTTGTCCAGACCGGCAGGGTAATGCTTCCAGATCCCTCATCCCAAAGAGGGTGTCAGCAGTTTGGGGAGTCGTGTGTGTATTTGTGCGTGTGTTTGTGTGTGAGTGAGACTTTACAGGGGGGCATGTGGTAAAGTTCCATACTTAGCTTTGTGACTCCATTTCCAGTTTTCATTGTGGATTTGTGTTTGTGTGGTTCATGAAAAGTCTCATCAAAGGAACCATGACTGTAAGAAAAGGAAATCAATGTGAGTCACTCTAAAAATAACCTTAGTTCATTAAAATAACCTAAGTTCATATGATTTATAGCCACATTCCTGTTTGAGTAAATGAGTTTTCTAATTCATCTTAAAAAATAATAGAAAAAGTTTGCTCAAACATGGAAATTCTGTACTTGTGTCCCAAAACTTACTCTCTTCCATGGAAAACAATTTAGCAGAATTAATGTGCAATATGTAAATATACACAGACTTGCATGAGATTTGAAATATATAGTATTTTGAGGGGAGAGCAAATAATGCCTGTTTGGGGTCATTACGTTTTGTTTTGGTTTTTTTAGTATAAATTAATACTTTTTATTCAGTAAGGACGCACTATATTGACCAAAAGTGACAGTAAAGACTTTTATAATGTCAGTAAGGTTTCCACAAAAATATTAAGCAGCACAACTGTCTTCAGCATTGCTAATAATAATAAATGTTTCTTGAGCAGCAAATCAGCATATTAGAATGATCTCTGAAGGATCATGTGACACTGAAGACTGGAGTAATGATGCTGAAAATTCATCGTTTCATCACAGGAATAAATTACATTTTAAAATAAATTCAAATAGAAAACAGGTATTTGAAATAGTAATAATTTTTCACAATTTTTCACTGTCATTTTGATCACATAAATGCAGCCTATCTAAGCATAAAACATTTTTTTACCAACTTTTGAAAGGTAGCACACATACAACCCCCTTTCCAGTCTTGGAATTCACAATTGTAATATTTCTTTGATACTTCCAGGTTTCATGCAGAAAGTCATGTGGTTTTGGAATGACTTGAAGGCAGGGACAGTATATGCAAATACTTCAAAAGAATGTTTACTGTTGAGTGAACTATCCCTGACATATTTATCAGTGCACTGTGACAGTTCTCAGAATCACCACTAGAGTACAGTGGACACAACATAAACACTCACAGTACTACTACAGACCAGCTCAGAAATCTCAGTGTCGCTGCGTTTATGTCACTGAATGAGTGGTTAAACAAAGCTAACACTGTCCCTTGCTGGTTTTAGCTTGAATAAATATAGTGTTAGATGGTATCTCAAGAGAGATACTTGACTTGAGAAGTTCGCTGATGTTTTGACTCACTAGAAGTTGTAAAATCTGTGGATCTTTCTGTGTTTTTCTCTCTGTAATCCTCAGTAGAGTCCATCCTTTTTCTTAAGTTCTCTCCTGTTGAAGTTCATGTTCAACTACCTATGACATCATGTCTGGTTGCTGAGGGCAACCAGACAGTCGGGACGTGACACCCTCGCTCTCTCTCTCTCCTCAGTATGTCAGACTTTCACTCTTGCATAGATCTGCATGTTTAAACTACTTTTTACACATGTGAACTAGACCAATGCTCAGTCTGTCACAGCACATCCATCTGCCATATGTAAAAATGGTTTACGAAGTACGAATGACACTCTGACCCTCACTGATGTGAGTTAAAGAAAACAACTTTTTCCCTCAGTGGAATTGTTGAAAGCAAAAGTTTACTAGGATGCATCTAAGAGTTTTTTTCCTTCCAGAACTCCATGTGGTGGCACATATGTGGAAAATTCTTTGTAATAAGCCACCAAGACAAGAACACAAACAAAATCGCAAAGGGTCTTTACATTTTGTGACAGGTGGTGTTTAACCAAGAGACAGAGACTGGCTAATCTCATATATGATAGAGCTGCACATTAATCTGTGCTGTCATTCAATAATTCCAAAGCTATAGGTAAAATTAAAGAATTATATCTTTAGTAAGATACCATTTAACACTACCATTTTAAATTTCGGGAATTTTTTTAAAGAAATGAATACTTTTATTCAGCAAGGATGCATCAATTTGATTAAAAGTGACAAACATTTGTAATGTCACACACACACACACACACACATATATATATATATACACACACAACAAATATTTTACAAATATTTTATTTAATATTTTAATAATATTTCACAATATTAATATTTTTAAAGTATTTTGAGTAAATAAATGGAGCCCTGGTGAGCCTAAGAAGCTTCTTTCAAAAATACTGCAAATCGTACTGACCCCGAACTTAAAAAACCTGAAACTTAGAAAGTTAGTGTGAATAACTGTACTAAAAGTAATGCAAAACAGACTTTCATTGCCAGTAGATTTTCTAAATCAACCTGCCATTAGCAGATGAGGTAAAAAGTACATTTTTAATGCCGCAAGTGTGTTATGACACAAAAAAGAGGACACTGTAAAGTCAGACTTACTTTCTTACATAATAAATCTGATGAATCATAAGACATTTGGTTTTGGAATCAGTGAGGAGGAGGAGGAAACAATTGTTTCCATGTGTATGGTCTTATTGTTAGTGCTTGTGGTTTTTGTAGCTGGTGCGAGTGGGAACACGGCCACAAAATCCATTTGAAATGAGCAGCGTGTCCCTCAGCAAACCCCCAGAGAGCCACTGACTGCTACCAACCACACGCACTTAACAGCGCTCAGACCCACAATCAAAAACACATGATTGATGGATGGACTGAAGAGGCTGCTATTTTCAGTTTGAAGGAATATTCTAGGGTATTTTC
>JAFVLL020018642.1:0-39867 GCA_021397915.2 Tor tambroides | reverse complement strand
CCTGTAAAAATAAAGGTTTAAAAAAAAAAAAAAAAAAAAAAAATCTGCAATGGAAACGCAGCTATTGTTTCTGATTTGGCAACACTGAGAGTTGTTTTAAATGTGATGAGTCATTACTCAGAGATGAAATGAGCACATCAGGCAGGCAGCAGCTCTGTTGTACTTTGAATTTCACCTGTTCACAGAATCAAGGTTTTGCAGTACAACATCTGTGTTAATCTATTTAGATTAATAATATATGCATGCAGAAATCTACAAGTGTTGATCTGAGTAATAAACGCTGTATAAGTGATTCCTTAGGGTCGTGACCTCTGACACTTTTCAGGCCAGAGCTCTCCTGGACATTGTTAAACCTCTTTACTGGGTCTGAAGCCTTCACAGAAGAACATTTTAATTGGGAGGTTGTTTCCCTTTTATACTTCAGGAGATGCACTGGAGTTATCAGTGTTGTTTCATGAAGGATATCAACATTGTCTCTAAGGTTTCTCCTAAATCTCTTTTGAAAAAATAAAATATAGACATGGATAACAGAGCTCAGATCATTTGACCTTATTTGTGAGTAATTTTTGCAGAATTAGTACTTTTGAAAAATCTGTGCACAGTTCGAGACATGAATATTTCTTCTGAGACACACATGAGATTGTGGTATTTTCTAAAGAGAAATGGCAGACTTGAATTGAAACAGGATCTCATTTATCACCCACCCTCTAGACAAAGAATGGGCGTGAGAAGCTGTACATTTCAAAATATATAATTGTATAATTATTTTTATAGAGTGTTATATAGATATTAAATTGATAAAATATAAAAATACAATAGGATATAGATAATGAGCTTTAGTATTTTGATTTAAAAAAAATTCTACAGCTACATTTGAATTATAACTGTAACTTAATAAATTGTGTTTTTTTTATAATAGTCTTGTTACGATTGAGCACAAGTAGGCAACAGGCAGTGGGTCCAAATGCAGTTTAAGATCCTTTAATGATAATCCACAGAGATATATCCAAAATACATGACAGAACCAAGAAAGGGTCACAAGAAACACAGGAGGTAACACACAACAACTCACACAGACAATAGCAAACCGGGGCTTAATATACACAAACAGGACCAAACAGGAGATGGAACACAGCTGAACCAGGTTGACACTAATGAAAACACAGCATGATGGGAAATGGAGTCCATGACCAGAACAACAGGCAGGAACACAAAACACAGGAACGCCCTCTAATGCCTCACAGTGGTGCAAGCAACTGGGCGTGACACTTATAATCTATAAGACTTAAGTCTTATATATAATAGTTTTATTGAAGTCTGGTGCATAATTACAAAGAATATATATATATATATTTATAGCACAACAAGCTGCCAATTTGTCAGTCTTTCTGTGTTATGTCATCACACCAGTAAGCAGCGACAAGTGACTACATTATGATATCGTTCATTCAACAATTCATTTAAACACATTGAAAGTGAGGGCAGATCACATATTTACATATTTATATACATATTTATTTATCAATCATCTGGAAATGCCTTGACGTATATTAAATTACTGCTAAATAACTGATTCTTTCAGACTTGAGAAGAACATTAGCATTAGCTTATGATTTCATTCTCCCCCATCTTTTCATACATATCACTTTAATGTAGAGCTTGTTGACATTTTCTGTAAGCAGTATTTAGAGTTCACATATTTCAAGACGTTGTCATCTTAGCACAGGTAAAGTGAGAGCATTACTGTAAACACACTTTTGTGTTTGTATTTGGATTAGATGTGGATATTCAGAAGTGATGGAAACTGGTTCACCTGTGCAGGTATGGTACACACGGCCAGCATAGTTTTCCTCTATTACAAGTAAAAATATAAACCAGTTGAACCAGTTTATGTCAAAAATGAAACTATTTCAACAGACTCCATTTTGTGAAAGGAAAAAGGTGAACAACATCAGGAGAGAAATGCTTCAATAATGTGAATCCGTTAGAGGACAGATCGGTTTAATGCTGCTATCTAGAGACTGAATGGATTTCTGAACCGAATGCAGTTTGTGTTTGATGTTCTTCATTGTTTAGACAGAGGTAGGTTTGAACCAACACATTATTGCATTCATTCTCATGCACTGGTAAATCAGTATGAATCTGTGTAAATACTTACATTTTTTCATCCTACTGTAATGTACGAGTATTTTCAGGCACTTTAGAATCAGAATCAGAATCAGAATGAGCTTTATTGCCAGGTATGTTTACACATACAAGGAATTTGTTTTCGTGACAGAAGCTTCCACAGTGCAACAGAATGACAGTGACAGAACAAAAACACAGATAATAAAAGAATAAAAACAGAACAAGTAAATAAGGAATAACAGTATACAAATTGACAATTGTGTACAGGTAGCTATATTACCAGGGGTGCACATAAGTTTTTCAGCCTGGTTCTCATATGAGTACCTGGAGATTTGGTTTGGTCCTCACACGGGCCACGGCATGGAGTGTGACCCATAAAATATAACTATATAAAAAAAGAAAATTAATAATAGTGATTATAATATTATTGCACTTTATTTAGTTTTTTTTTTTTTAAATAATAATAAACTAAATAATCAAGTGTGATTAATACTATTTTATTTTAAAATAAAAAGGGAGTATTACAAATACAATTATTTTATAGTGAACTTAAAAATAAAATGCTAATATTTTTATTATCATTTTTATTATTATTTGAATTTTCATCAAACGTAAATTCAGCGAGCCTTTATTTTGGCAGGTTGCCGGAAAGTAAGTATGTGCGCTTCTGGGTTTAGCGCTGCTGGTGGAAGAGCGTCAGTGAATGAAATGTCACAGTTTTGCTTTGAAAACTGCAGCGGCTAGCCTAGATTATGCGTTCAGTTTGAATAGAAATACAGTACAGTTCGTCGATCTGTCGGTACGCAAATACGCTGTCAGAACATATTTACACAGCGCATTTTTAGTTTTAGTCGCGCATGCGGACTACTTATGTGCACCCCTGTATATTACAATAGACAGTTTTGTATGTACAGGTTTATTATGTGCAAATTTAAATGTAGACTAAGTATGTGTGTTAGATAAATAAGTGTATAAATAGTGCTGTGTGTTCCACGTTTATTGTCAAGTGTTCATGAGATGGATTGCCTGAGGGAAGAAACTGTTTCTGTGCCTGGTCATTCTGGTGCACAGAGCTCTGTAGCGTTGACCAGATGGCAACAGTTCAAAGAGGGAGTGTGCTGGATGTGAGGGGTCCAGAGCGATTTTGCGAGCGTGGATGAGTACAGTTCTTGGAGAGTGGGGAGGGTACCAATGATTCGCTCAGCAGTCCAGACTACCCTCTGTAGTCTTCTGAGGTCAGATTTGGTAGCTGAGCTGAACCAGACAGTTATTGAAGTGCAGAGGACGGATTCAATGATGGCAGAGTAGAACTGCTTCAGCAGCTCCTGTGGCAGGTTGAACTTCTTCAGCTGGCGAAGGAAGTATAGCCTCTGCTGGGCCTTTTTCACACTGGAGTCAATGTGAGTGTCCCACTTTAGGTCCTGGGGGATGGTGGTGCCCAGGAACCTGAATGACTCCACTGTCGTTATGGTGCTGTTCATGATGGTGAGTGGGGGTAGAGCAGGGGGGTTACTCCTGAAGTCCACGATCATCTCCACTGTTTTGAGCGTGTTGAGCTCCAGGTTGTTAAGATTGCACCAGACAGCCAGCTCCTTAACCTCCTGTCTGTAAACAGACTCGTCACCGTCCTGGATGAGGCCGATCAGTGTGGTGTCGTCTGAAAACTTCAGGAGCTTGATAGAGGGGTCTTTAGATGTGCAGTCGTTGGTGTAGAGGGAGAAGAGCAGTGGGGAGAGAACGCAGCCCTGAGGTGTGCTGGATGTGAATTTTCCCAGCTTTACTAGCTGCTGCCTGTCTGTCAGGAAGCTGGTGATCCACTGACAGATGGAGGTGGGCAGGGAGAGCTGAGTTAGTTTGTTCAGGAGGAGGTTTTGGATGATTGTGTTAAGTCTCTAGTTAGTCTTTAGTCTCTCTACTAGGGATGCACCGAATCCAGATTTTTGGGGTTCGGCCGAATACCGAATCCACTGTTTAAGATTCGGCCGAATCCGAAACCGAATACCGAATCCTACTCGCATCCTTAATGTAAACAGGCGTGTTCGACTTTAAGCGGCGCTGCGCAGAATGACATCAAAGTACCGCGAGAACGATAAGAGAGCAGATGGACCCTTAAGCTTTCGAATCGCTCTCGCGGTACTTTGATGTCATTCTGCGCAGCGCCGCTTAAAGTCGAACACACCTAACACCTTCACGTAATCAACGGCCGTGTGACGTCGTAGTGCAAGTCTAGGGTTCGGTTTCGGTGGAAAATAAATCTAAGGTTCGGCCGAAACCGAACCCCGTCAAAAAGCCCAGGATTCGGCCGAATCCGAATCCGAATCCTGGATTCGGTGCATCCCTACTCTCTACTGAAAGTTTTTCTTACTTTTGGCAGCAAGTACTCGCCAAACAAATTCATTCTGGCTTTTGCAGTCACTCAGAAATACAGTAGCAAAAGTAGAACTATCCAGTGACAATGTGTCTGCATCAATAGTTTAGTGAAGCCATAAATAATTCATAAGTCCTACAAAATTGGCATAAATGTGAAAAGTGTTTCTTAGAGATGAAATGAACAGGGTGGCAGTGACTGTGAATCTCAGCTGTTCACAGAATCAGTGTTGTATTGAGGAATCAGGAAGTACAAAGTTGAAAAGAGTTAAAGTTCAAGATCACAATCCTGACAGTCATAAACGATTCAGACACCCAGATTGATATAGGAACCATTTCTGAAACTAATGAACTTGGTGTTGAGTTGACACTGATTATTCATCCAAAGATTTGTGACTCAGAGCGTGAATGTGTTTTTGAGTCTGTTAGAAAATTGTAGTTTGGTTTACTTTAAATCGGTTATGTAATTTTATTGTCTGTGTCTCTTTAGCACTACCTGTAAAATGAGTCTCTGTGAGAAGAGAGAGGAGGAGGAGGATGTTCACACTCATAAAGCAGCATCTCCAGAACCCAGCTCTGTGTCTATGAAGAGTGATGTGTCTATGCCTACTCCGCCTGTATTCAGTGATGCAGAAGTAACCTCTGACCCTGAGTGAGTATAAAGTGATTTCAGCTGCTGTAGTGAAACTTTTGGGATTTTTTTTAGAAGATATTAAACATTGAGAGATTATTCAAAGTTGTCTTTTGAATATTTGTTAATAGAAGATAACATATTTATAAGATTTATCATGTCAATCAGATTAAAGCAAGGAGGAGAGGATATATGAAAAGTATATATAGTAATTGGCAAATGGAAAACATTATTTTACAGTTCATTTTCAAATATACTAAAAACTGTAAGTCTCTATAAGGCAGCTGTTGGCTCAGTTAAACTTATTATAGGGCCACTTTTTGTTCACTTAAAATCCTTTTTTATATTCAATTTTTAATGTTTATGCAAACAAAAAGTACATAGTACTGCTAATTTTATTTGTTGTTTTTGGTGTAAAATTTGGTGAAATGATTTCAGTGATAATTTAAGATTATGAGTAGTTTTTGAACATTGGCAGCACATTTTAAAAATACTGTGATATATGTATAACCATCATTTTGGTCATTATATCCATTATATGGTATTTTCATATTGTTTCATTTCTACTTATGAGAAAGACTGTATTCAGTATCATGCATGAATTTGTTCTTTTTTTTTCTTTCTTTTTTTTAAAAAACCCTAAAACTAAATTACCATTGCACTGATTAACTTAATTGTGAAAAATGTTGATTACAGCATTCAATTTAGATTCACTTTCGTTGTGTCAGAGGTCTCTATTTACAATATATTTTGCAGTTCTGATTAATGTAGCCAATCACAGGCCTGTCTTTTGAGCACATAAATGCAATGTCCAATAAGAGGCATTTAAATTAGTCACTGGCATAGAAAAAAAACAGCACAATAGTACTCAGAATGTTTTTTTTAGCACAAGTGCAATCCCTTAAGACTCTTGTGAATGCTGTCATTACCATGACCAAAAGCTGTAAACACAATGGAAATAAAAGATTTATTGTGTAGTATAGACAGCTGTATTGAGTATAATAGCTAAATAAATAAATACATGAAATGAGGCAGACCACATCATGACATTTGAGGGAACAGTTTTTCTAGATAACTCAAGTGCTAAGGAGCTCAATAATTTAAGTAAGTATCGATATTTTATGTTTTATTTTTGTTACCACATAGGGAAAGATTTTGTGACATTAATGTAATTAACTAAGAACTCAGTAAGGAATAGAAATTGGCAAAGCACATCCAGTATTTTCATTATTCCTCCTCTGTTCTTGGTTTTCTAAAGTACTGCATGTAAAATGAGTCTTCATAAGAACAGAGAGGAGAAGGAGGATTTTCACACATATAAAGCAGCATCTCCAGAACCCAGCTGTGTGTCTATGAAGAGTGACATTTCTATGCCTACTCCTCCTGTATTCAGTGATGGAGCAATGACCTCTGACCCTGAGTGGTTATAAACATGATTTAATTGCCTAAGTGAAACTTTTAATGAAATGTTTATAAAGGTTTTCTCTATTGTAATGCCTTTTCACAGTTTTTCTGTTCATCTTAGTTTCTGGAGAGTGAAGAAAGATGATGTGATCACATCAGTGACGCCCCGTCTGACCTGCACTGACTCTGACTGTCAGACCCTCATCAGACAGAGAGTCAAAGACCAGCACAAAACCAGCATGAAGAATAAGTATGAGAGATTATTTGAAGGAATCAAACTAGAGGAGAATCAAACCCTCCTGAACAGGATCTACACACAGCTTTACATCATAGAGGGAGAGAGTGAAGGAGTGAATGAAGAACATGAGGTTTTACAGATGGAGAAAACACCCAGAACACAAGACACTCCAATCTACTGCAATGACATCTTTAAACCCTTACATGAACCAGGATGTGAGGAGAAAGACAATATCAAGACTGTTCTTACTAAAGGCATCGCAGGAATTGGAAAAACCATCTCTGTGCACAAGTTCATTCTGGACTGGGCCGAGGGAAAAGCCAATCAGGATGTAGATTTCATGTTTGTTCTTCCATTTCGAGAGCTGAACTTGGTTAAAGATCATCAGTACAGTCTTCACAGGCTCCTGCTGGACTTTCATCCTGAACTTCAAGATCTGGACTCAGAGATTTATCAGGAGTGTAAAGTTGTGTTCATCTTTGATGGTCTGGATGAAAGCAGAATTACACTGATGTTTTCAGACGATGAGAAAGTTTGTGATGTGAATGAGTCTTCATCAGTGAGTGTGTTGATGTCAAACCTCATCAGAGGAGAGCTGCTTCCCTCCGCTCTCATCTGGATCACCTCCAGACCAGCAGCAGCCAAACTGATCCCCTCAAAATACATCAACCGTGTGACAGAAATTCAGGGATTCAGTGAGCCTCAGAAGGAGGAATATTTCAGGAAGAGAATCAGTGACGAGCATCAAGCCAGCAGAATCATCTCACACATTAGAAGATCAAGAAGCCTCAACATCATGTGCCACATACCCGTCTTCTGCTGGATCTCAGCCACTGTGCTTCAAAACCTCCTGAAACAAGATGAGAGTGCAGAAATCCCCCAAACTCTGACTGAAATGTACATCCACTTCCTGCTGACTCAGATCAACATGAGGAATCAGAAGTATGATGAGAGAGATCCAGAGAAACTCCTGCAGTCCAACAGAGATGTGATCGTGAAACTTGCTGAACTGGCTTTCAAACAGTTGATGAAGGGCAATGTGATGTTCTATGAGGAGGACCTGATTGAGAGCGGCATAGACGTCATTGAGGCCTCAGTTTGTTCTGGGATTTGCACTGAGATCTTTAAGGAGGAATCTGTGATTCATCAGAGGAAAGTCTACTGCTTCATACATCTGAGCTTTCAGGAGTTTCTAGCTGCTTTCTTTCTGTTTTACTCTCTCCTAGTTAAGAAAAGGAAGTCACTGAAGTTGTTTCTGGATTACATGAGGTTCAGGTTCAATGAAATCTCTTTGTATGAGCTACTAAAAGCAGCAATTAATAAATCCTTACAGAGTGAAAATGGACACCTGGATCTTTTCCTGCGGTTTCTGCTGGGCATCTCACTGAAGTCCAATCAGAGACTCTTACAGGATCTACTGACACACACAGTGAACAGCACAGAGACCATCATAAAAACAACACAGTACATTAAAGGCAAAATCAAGGGTGATGAACGTCTCTCAGCTGACAGATCCATCAATCTGTTCCTCTGTCTGCTGGAAATGAAGGATCAGACTCTGTACAGAGAAATTCAGGAGTTTGTGAAATCGGAGAATCACTCGGTGAATCAACTCTCTCCGTCTCACTGCTCAACAATAGCCTACATGCTTCAGATATCAGAAGAGTTGCTGGATGAGTTTGATCTGAAGAAATACAACACATCAGATGAGGGCAGAAGGAGACTGATACCAGCTGTGGTGAACTGTAGAACAGCTCTGTGAGTAATAATTTATGTGATTGGAGATGAAACTGAACATGTCTTTTTTTTTTGACATGGTAATAATTTAAAGGGAAATCAAAAGCAGTTTGAAGAGGTAACTGTTTTAATGTTAGACAACATGTACAACCTGTCAGACTTAGAAGGAGGTCATAAGCACCTCACAGAGTACACATTCATAAACATCTCCGTAAATATGGCAGTTCATCCATGTCTAGTAAATGTTAGTTAAAACTTAAACACACACACACACACACACAAACACACACATTTTTTTTTGCATTATAGGGAAAAGAAACATGTGACCTTACAGCCAGGAACATCACAATATTTGGACTTTACCACATTTAAATTTTATTGCAATTTTGTCATTTTATTTACTGGTCAATTAGTGACTGATACTGCAATGATTTTCTATGCATGTTTTGGAAAGATACATGAGGATATTTGCGCTTTGTTCTGTTTAGATTGACAGGCTGTAATTTCACTGATCAGTGCTGTGAAAGTTTGTCTTCATCTCTACAATCAAACTCCTCACTGAGAGAGCTGGACCTGAGTAACAATGACCTGCAGGATTCAGGAGTGAAGCTTCTGTCTGATGGACTGAAGAGTTCACACTGTCAACTCAACATACTGAGGTAAGAAAACAGATAAAGCTTCATTTGCTTATGAATTAAAGATGCTATCTGGGTCCGTGTACGTTTTGATAGCTTGTTTTTCAGTTTGAAATGAAATAAGCAGAAACGAGAAAACGGTTGTTTTCATATCAGTAGGATCTCATTAAAATAAATATTCAGGTTTTAGGTTTTTTTTTCAAAGAAAGTGTTTGTTTCTCATTTCTCATGTTTTAAGATAACTGGTATCAATCTTAGACAGGTTAGTCAATTAGTTTGCCAGGTGATCTTAGTTAAAGGGAAACCTACTTAAAGAGGTTGTTCCACATTATTAAGCAAGTCACAGTTCTCATGCACTATGGGGAGGAATTCTTTCTGAAGATGAAAAGTGTGAAATAGTGCAATGTCTTGCAACAAGCAATGAAAACAATATCGCGAAAACTGAAAAGAGATCATCGAACTGTCAAAAGATTTGTGAGTGATTCACAGCACAGAAGAATTCGATCAGATAAAGGCTTATTAAGAAAGGTTTCTGTCGGACAAATTAATGTTATTAAAAGGGCACCTATAAAAAAGCCACTGTTGAGCAGCAAACAGGTATTTGCTGGTGTCTCTGGAGTCCCAAGAACCTCTCGATGCAGGATCCTTCAGACGCTGGCAGTTGTGCATAAAGCTGCATTTTGACCACCCCTAACCAAAACTCACAAAGATAAATGTTTGCAATGGGTTCAGAATAACATGAAGACTAATTTTTTCCTGACAGACATACAACAATTTGGTCAAACACATATCTAGTGCAACAACAATTAAAATTCTGAACACACACACACACACACACACACACACACACACACAAACACACACACACACACACACACACACACACAAATACAAATACAGGGAAAGGGCTTAAAAGGAAACTCCATCCTTTCCACCCTTATGCCATCCCAAATATGACTTTCAATTATTAGATGAACACAAACTAAGAGTTTTAGAAAAAAAAATCTCTCTTCATCTAATACAAAATGACTCTTCAAAAACTACACAAAGTGAATGTGACAGTAACTCATACAACCCCTGTTAATGAATCAGTGTCTTCTTAAGTGAAATACAAATACTAATATTTTAAACTTGACCGTCATGTTCATTATGTGTGGTTTTCTGAAGTGGTCCTGCATTATACGGACTAAAAATCTGTGCTTGTGTTCATTTGAAGAAAGAAAGTCATAAACATCTGGGATGACATGAGGGTGAGTAAATGATGAGAGAATTTTCATTTTTGGGTGAACTATTCCCGTTGAAGAGCAAGATGTGATGCAGAGGCTAGAAACCTATTCCAGACAGAATACAAGAATGTGTTGAATTATTGAGGAGAGTCATATAATTAAAACATACAACATTAACGTTTTGAAAGACTACTTTTTTGTTGTCTATTCAATGTCACTGTCTAAAAGGATAATTAATTTTTAAATTGTTTTGGGGCAATTCGAGTTTTTTTCTCAGCAAATATTGATAAATAATTATTTGCGACTAAATAGATTAATTAATTAGCAAATCGTGTAATCACTGACAGTCCTAATTGCTACTCAGTGTGTCATATAATGATGTATTATAAATACAACTTATCCACTACCTGGTAAGAACATCACTAAATATGAATTACAATTCATTTAACATACAATGCTCATTTAAGTACTTTTTTTTTGTAACATTTAATAAAAAAAAACAAAAAAAACAATCATTCCCACAAAAATATTAATTGTATTTAAATTCTCATCACTGATTTTATTTGCACTCAATCTTGTGCATTCAGCTAACATATTACACAGCTAATGGCTCTATCAAAATTTTTGGGGGGGGAACGCAACTTTGCTACCTGAATATGCTTCCTCAGATTTGATGGTGAACTTTTGAAACCAGACATTTACCTGATGAAAGTCCTAACTGAAGTAGAAATGTGTGTGCTTGATGCGTGAAAACAATGATCATTGGTTCTCATGTCAAGCACGCACATTTCAACTTCCGTTTACCATATTTAATGTGCATAAGATAAAATAAAAATGTAATGTACTTTTCAAGATGAAATAAAATTGTAAGGAGTAAAAAGTACAGTTTTTTCTTCAGAAATGTAATCAAGTAAAAGTACAAGTAGTCAGTTTAAATTGTACTTGAATAAAGTACAAATCCCCCAAAATAATACTTAAGTACAGTAATCAAGTAAAATTACTCAAGTATTTTACACCCCTGCTGACAGTGACAAAATGACCTCTGCAAGATATGCGGAGTTCCTAACAGACCATTTTCTGCTATGGTATAGAAAGAAGAATTGTGCCTTCCGAAATAAATGATTTTCATGCAGGATAACGCACCATCCCATGCTGCAAAAAACACCACTGATTCCTTGATTGCTATGGGCATAAAAAGACAAAAAATCATGGTGTGGCCACCATCATCCCCTGACCTCAATCCTATTGAAAACCTGTGGAGCATCCTTAAAATGAAGGTCTATGAAGGTGGGCGGCAGTATACCTCCAAACAACAGCTCTGGGAGGCAATACTGGCATCCTCAATTGAAATACTGCCAGAAACTATACATTGACTTACAAGTTCAATGGATGAGAGAATTGTTAGTCATCTCCAAGAAGGGTGCATATATTAATATGTAACTTGACCTGTAAATAGTTTTTTTTTTTTTTAATAAATTGTGTTTATTTTTGGAAAAATGATCTGTCCATGAAGTACATATGACAGATTTCTGTTTTGAGTTCATTATAACCCATTGAATGTTTTCAAACTGCATTCTACATAATTATTTGGAACAACAAATTTTGTTTTTTTGTTTTTTTTCAAAATATAAATAAAATTCTTGACATTATCAGTTCTTTCACATGTAATAACATTCTCATTGTAAAATAATAGTTGAGGATAACATTAATCCTTAATCATACTGACTGATTTGGAAAAACAAACAAAAATGGCATGTGCATAATAATTTGGAACACAGTGTAGTAGTCGACATAAATTAAATCAATTAATATTTAGAAACAGGTCATTTTCTTTTCAAAGGAACCCCCCCACCCCCAAAAAAATAAATAAATAAAAAAATGTTTTGCATGCCCCCTCACTTTGTGTGCTCTGGCGCCGACCCTGAGAGAGGCATTTACATTTTGACAGCCTAAAAACAGACTTTAGTCACATGAATGACTGTAAACAATTAATTAACGAAATGTACTGTATCCTAACTGCATGAGCTTAATCAGACTTGTCATCATTTTTTACCAAAAAATATCTGGGGGACCCCCCTACATATATTTTTTTTTTTAAATCTGTGCTTCTCATCCGTTCTGCGCTGTCTATGGGTAGCACAGTTTCACCATACAGATTTAACTACGCGCACAGCTAAATAAAACAGGATGGGTGCTGATTAAAATTTCTGAAATAAATATTTCTGTGAAATGCTTTAGGTTGCACAGAAGAAAGCCTGATCTATAACCTACCCCATACAGCTGCAGAGGACTATTATTTTTTTGAACAAACTGAGGATGATGTCACGGGCTCAGATTTGGTTGACCCATCATCAGAAAGGGGTGTCATGACCGCCCAAAAGGGGAAAACTAATTTTGAAGTCGTTTATCCGTTTTCTACACGTGAACCAAAAAACAAAAATCGAGCCAAAATCTTGTTTTTTCATTTTTTTTAACAAATGAAAAAGAGAAAAAGCGTCCGTTTTCTCGTTTCTGCTTATTTAATTTCAAATTGAAAAACAAACTATCAAAATTTGTTTTTTGATTTAAAGTCCGCGTGAACTGGAAGTTGCTGTCGACTTTATTTCAGTGTAGTGACGTATTTACAGCTGAAACAGAATATTGAATAGAGGGCGTGATTTTATTTTATCAGTCCTCCTCTCTGTCTCTCACTCATGGCAGACTAACGGTTGGAGGGGTGTGTTTAACCTATTAGCCAGCACCCCCCATTTTGGGTCTCACAGGTGAAAATGACCTACCTAAATTAAAATGGTTAAAGTTCCTGACAACAGTGTGCTACACACACAATTTAGGTATCTTTGGAAAGAAGACACTCTAGGCTTTACTATCCATCATCCAGAGTTGATAATGCTCAAAAAGATAAAAAGTTATAGACACTGACGTGCCTTGAAAAATGTTTTTCCACACTGAATGTTTTTTTTATTTCATATACAAATACAAGTCCTGGAGCAATCCAGAAAAGTAATGGGTTGAAAGTCACGTGTCTCATGAGTTTATATTTCAAATTTGAAGAAGATACCATGAAAAATGAGATTCCTGCAATCATTTTTCTGAGAATATTTCTAGTCCCCCCCACCGTTTGAGGAAAAACAACCACCAAATGTATTGCAAATTATACAAACTATTTTAGTCATTATAAATACTCCTGCATAGTTTTTCAATTATAAAATAATACAGAATTTTAGACACCATATAAGTGATTTATTTGAGCACTAAAAAATACAAAAAGAATTGAGTAATAAAAAAGGAAAAAAAAATAGAAAGAAATTGCTTTGTATGTAGTACATACTCAAGTATATACTCTGATTGCCAGACATAAACTCATATTTACACACATGATCATACAGTCGGTAATCACACGCTGATGTGCCTCCATAAAGATTCTAATCATGATAATAATGGGCTATATACTCAATAACAGCCAGTCATTGACAGCATTCGATACCTGTCATACAGCCGGTAATCACACACTGATGTGTACAATACAGATGGTAATTATGCAGATACAGCCACATTCCCCACAACATACACACACATATATGAAAAATGTTGAAGAAAAAAAAGAAGAGTTATTTGTGCAAAAAGGCGATCGCTAAGTTACGCCCCCCTCAGATGACAGCTGCGTCACAGCATGCATCACGCACTGTCACGAGAGCACGCCAAATTCAAATAAAGTATATTCCTCATATCTGGGACTTTTTTTTCAGTGGATGGTCTCATTCTGTTTGTGACACTGTATGCTACAAAACCTTGTTGTTTTTTTTACCAAGAAGACGCTGTTTTTGCACGTAATTTATTCCTTAACGGACACAAACAATAACTCTCCCGAAGAAATAAAACGTAAACAAAGGAATATCCATCCAAATTACAACGTTATTGTTTCGCTAGACTAAAAGTGCTCTATTGGATGTTGTTCTATGGACCCTTATCTTTCTAACTGAACCGGGATTTCAGCAGTGGACGTGTTTGTGACCCCTTATTACAATGATAATGGTACGTACTGCTTTTTTATTATGGATGTTTTGATGTGTACTACTTACACAAATTTAGCAAATACATTCCTTATAAGCTTTCCATCGAAAAACAGCGATCTATCGTCGATGCTTGAGGCTTAGACCTTCAGAATGATATATAGTTTGTCAAGATTAACTTTGTCCCGTTTCATTTATTCTATTCCTAAACAATGACATGTGCAAACAAAGAGCGTTCGGTGCGAGATTGTCCTGGTGCGGGTTAACATATATTCTGCCCAAGCTGTCAAACTGACGTCATCAGAGAAGGAATGCCATTTCAGAGCAAATGTTCAGATTTTGATTAAAGATTACCAAGACAAACAATTTTTTTTAGCGGCTTAACTTGCACAGATTAATTGTTCACATCAAGACTAACAATGTGCGCTAATAAAGCAAATAAAGTCAATTTTGATTTCATGAAGACTTTAATATTGAAATCTGAAAAATTTCAGTTTTTCATTTGTTTTTCATTTGTTCCAACAAAACGAAAAATCAAGAATTCGGCTTCATTTTTTGTTTTTACGTTCAGGGACAGAAAACAGATAAACTACTTGAATATTCGATCTCTACAAGTGGGCGGAGTGAAACGCCCCTCTCCGCTGATTGGTCAACCAAACATTACAACATAATAGTCCTTAAAAATAATAACAATAATAATAATAATAATAACAATAATAATAGTCCTCCACTTCTACAGATTCTTAACATGTTTATTTCTACAACATTTTATCTCTTTCTTCATCAAACAGCCAGACACATGGCTTGACACAAACCGTACCGAGGAAGAGCCTTTTAGTTCTCTGGCACACCGCCTGTTTTATTATAGTTATCCACCTATCAAAATCTGTGTGGCAAAGCTGCGCGACGCACTGCAGCGTGGGGGAAATGTATTGTAGTGAAGCGCAGACCACAGTATCAATGTATGTGAACGTACACAGTAGTCATGACTTTTGTTTTAGACAATACGCTGCATTTTGGACAATGGAGGAACCTAAATAATATGCCAGATATTAAAAGAAATGACTTTGTGTAATTTACCTTCACAGCACATCTATTAGCTATTTTTCTATTTTGAGATTTATTCATAGAGCATCAATCATTAATCATATTAATTAATCGTATGTTGTTATCCCACTGGCATGGGGCTATTTGCTCCTCAGAGTGCTGTTTTAGTGAAATGTGAATTTGACGTCATGATTTGCAGGTGAACTCGTTTGAGTTATAATAACATATCAAAACTAGAGGGTGACACGGGAGTGGATTTTCAAACCTCTCCCGTCCCACTCCCACGAACAAACAAAAAAAATCCCGTCCCGTCCCAATCCCAAGAAAAAACTGGGGGAAAATCCTGTCCCGTCCCAATCCCAGAAGAATGACTCCCATTCCTTCCCGCTCCCGTGTTGTGTTTTTTTTGGCCGGAATCTGTTAGTTACAGTAAAAATACAGTACAGATCACAGCATGCCCACCTTAGTTGAATAAAAATCCAAAATGTAGTTATTTGTTATTTTATTGAACTGAAACCCAGCTTAAACAATGCACAGTGCGCGCGCGCACACGCACACACACACACACACACACACACACACATTAAATTGCATGTAAATCATCCATGCTAACACACAAGTTCTCTATTTGATTTTTTTTTTCATTTGAAAGTAGACATTTCACTCTTTATAGATATATTTTTCATACACGGAGTTTTGAAGTTTCTCGCTCAAGTTCACAGAGACCTATAGATGGCAGAAAGCGCATCCTGTTTGCTTTATTTTACAGAAGCGCAACGTTTCGTTGTTATTCTGAGTGCACACTGATTTTAATTTTTTTTACTTTTTGTATGTCATATTTAATGTAAAATTCTTACATCAAATAAATTACAATAATATGACAATAGGGTTTTACCAATTAAATCAGTATTCAGTGATATAGAACCTGCATCTTAAGATGCTTTAGATGTATTTAAAGTTTAAAGGTATCATAGGTGATTGTCTTCAGAAACATTTTTTGTTATTCTGGTTGAAAGTCTCTTCACATCCTGATAGCAATCATTAAGTTAAGTGGTCTAAATGTATTTATCTGTATTTATATATTCGGTGGAAGGTGTAGGACCAAGAAATGTTTGCCCAATCAAAACGCTCGGTCCGAGCGTTTTAATTTTCTCTCCTACCTGCCTGTCAACGTATGTATTTGCATACCTCTGCGCACCCTGTTCGCGCAGACATGACACGTCATCAGCGCGTTCACGCACGCTGTGCAGACAGAGCGAGAATGGCAGGCAAACATCAACAACCCGATCTTCCTTCCTGGTATTGTAGTAGCCTACTTTCACTAACTGTGCTATAAAGTTTTCTCACCGGTGAATGACACATGATGTAGCCCAGCGGTTTCCAATTGCAGTCCTCGCGCTCCCCACTCTGCAAATTTTGCTTAGTCTCGCTTAGTTAACACACCCGATTCAGATAACCAGCTCGTTAGAAGAGAGCTACGTGCATGAACTGTGTTCCGATTGACATGCTCCCTACACAGTGTTCATTGCTCCCTTCTCCCTGAGCAGGGGAAATCCGTTGAAGTTTACTTCACTTCGGAACATTCACTCACGGATTGCGCTGCGCAGCATCTTCACATACAGACGAAACTTACTAGAGAAGTGTGACATAATATACCTCTGTAAATAAATACCATTTAAATTCACGTTTAGCACACTTTAATTGCCCTTTGTATGGAACATATATGCTTGCTTTGAACTGGACCGTTGATGTAGCCTATTGTAGTAATTTAATGTTGTCTCTGGTATTCTGCTCTTTGAGCGTATGTGCGTTCAGGGGGCGTGGCTTTGGACGGCGATTGCAGGGAGGGTGGGACATTCGCTTTCAGTGCTATCAGGCTAAAGTTAGCATTTTCCGAGATCTCCAACGGCACCTTTAATGCTGATCAGATCATATATTTACATAGCAATAATAAATGTATAATGAAATTAGATTAATGTTTTATACAACATTTTTAATACAGAAATTAAAACAAAATGAAATGATACTTGAATTACGAAAGTAATATCGCCACTAGGTGGCGGTGTTTCATTGTGTTAATAAAGGAGCCTTAATTCAATTTATTCGTTCAAAATGCTTCATTCATTCATTTAGGAATAAAATCAAGTGGCTGTCTATAATAATTGGTCATTGAATTGTTGTCTATAATAATGGGTCTTTCAAAGACTCTGATTCATTCAGGAATGATACACCACTACTGCGAGTCAGTCGCACAACGGTTCTGTGGTTTAGTTGGCAGAGAAAATAACAATTTTGTATGCCATCAGTTAGCTGGCCAATACTCAATATTAATTAAATAAACTCAGCTTATTGTCTAAAACTACATATGTTCACATAAATTTATAGTGGTCTGCGCTAATACAATCTCCCGCACTGCAGTGCGTTGCGCAGTTTTGCCACACAGATTTTAATAGGTGGTTAGCTATAATAAATCAGGCGGCCGTGCCAAAGATGTAGGCTAGTAGGTAGTTGTGAGTGCAGGTACGAAGTAAATTAATATTTATGAGATAAACTAATATTTGGTTGCAGAATTTAAGCCTACACAAAAGAAAGCTCTGTCTAGGCTGTGCCTCGGTACGGTTTGTGTCAAGTCATTCCTTAATCTGGCTGTTTGATGAAGAGAAAAAGATAAAATGTACTAGAAATAAACAGAGGGGCGTTTCACTCCGCCTACTTGTAGAGATCGAATATTATTCGTTTTCTGTCCCTGAACGCTTTCTAAGACCCAAAGTACATCTGTTTATCAGACAGTTGTATATAATTCATATAATTCTGTTTTTGCTTTGGCCAATTTACCCATAGTATTTCTACACCTTGGGTTGCCAGTTGGTGGAAAACACAGCATTCTGCAGCCATGGAAGCCAGCATAGACCAACTTGGAGTAGATGTGACAGTTACGTCATTTGTAGCTGCACGCGCATTGTGGTGGCAGAAAAACACTCTTAACAAGTGGAGAGAAACTGGTAAAATCCATGGAATAAGAGAAAAAAAATTATTGTTGTGCCTTTGGATGTCAGAATCGGAATGCAAATCACTTCTATAGAATACTCATCAAAGACGTCATTTGAAGCTAAACACAGACATTTAAACGGACAGACTATGGATTTAAACAGTAGGTCTGTATAATATATGCAGTTCATAGGGGACATATTGTATTAGTCCTACAGTTACAGCATGAAATACTATTTAAACCTATAACATTTTACATAAAATTGACCTATTTTGTCTCACAATTCTTCTCTCGCAAATACAAGTTTATATCTCCTAGTTCGGACTTTATAACTCGATTTAACTCAACAATAGTAAGTTTGTCAATTCTGAGGAAAAAAGCCAAAAGTGTGGGATATAAACTCATGATTCTGAGCCGATGGGAAAAGAGAGAATGACGAGTTGATTTTTCTTATCAGAATTGTGAGATATAATCTCGGAATTGTGAGAATAAAGTCGGAATTTTGAAATATAAACTCAAATTTACCTTTTTGTATTCTTTTATTCCATGGCTTCCGTAGACTGCTACTTGAAAATTTTCTGCCACCAGATAGGCTCTGTCCACAAAAAATGCCATCACTGTTTGCAAACACCGAATTGGTCTATACAAACTGGGTCAGAGATCGCAGTTTCTACACCACCTAAAAAGAATTAAATCAAAATAGAAAATTCTTATTTTTTAGTGGAATACTGTAGTGTTTATTATAAGTAATTTATCCGTGCACTTCATTAATTTTTTTTTTTTTAATTCATGTGCCCTCATAATCTTAAATCAAAAACAATTAACCTCCCCTCCCCCTCAAAATGACTCATCTTCTCTTCCGGTCACGAGCTATGACGCAAGGGCGGAGCTAGTGACGTGAGGGGTAAACGCTGGGATAAATGACAGGGGGAAAAGCTGAAGCTGATGCTTCACTTTATAGAAACTAATGCATTGACCAGTGCTGATGTGAGCCAGGGGGGAGTATACTACCCTTAATATTTAAAACGGCATTAGGATATTGCCACAACATTACTCTTAGGACATCACAAATTATTATTATTTTTTTTATGAATATGACTTAACCTGATGGAGCATGCACTCAGTCATTCAGGCAGTCTCTCTGCTGTTAGGCATGTTTTGTGCCGTTGATAGTCGTCGTCGTCATCCTCAATAAATAAAAAATTTCTTCATGCTAGGGTGTCGGCGGTGAATCCAGTGGAGAGAAATCCCCCCACAACTAACTGCAAACTGGCAACCAGATCTGCCTCCATTTTGTTAGCAACGCCCCAACTTCCAATGATCCAATCAATTCTCGAAGGACGAAATCAAGTCTCGCCCTCTCATTTCAGATGCCGTTTCACTCGGATAGACGTCACAGTAGAGAAAAAAAGACAATCCCTACTTCCGTTTCATGCTTTAAAGGGATAATTCAGCCAAAAATGAAAATTCTGTCATTAATTACTCACTCTCATGTTGTTCCAAACCCATAAGACCTTCGTTCATCTTCGGAACACAAGTTAAGATATTTTTGATGAAATCCGAGAGCTCTCTGACCCTCCATAGACAGCAAGGGTCCTGCCACGGTCAAGGCACAGAAACGCAGTAAGGACATCTCTAAAACAGTCCATGTGACATCAGTGTTTCAACCATAATTTTATGAAGCCATGAGAATACTTTTTGTGTGCAAAGAAAACAAAAATAACAACTTATTCAACAATTCTTTTCCTCTGCGTCACCCTAGTGCCATTATGAGAGTATCACTACACACGCTTTACACGTAAACAAGGCGCAGGGCATTACATTTACATTTAGTCATTTTGCAGACGCTTTTATCCAAAGCGACTTACAATTGGGGAATACATAAAGCGATTCATCCTAAAGAGGCAGACAGGAAGTGCTCATAATACCAAGTTTCAGGCATTGTTCAAAAATAATTACAAGCTAGAAAGGGAAGGAATAAGGATAAAGGATTTTTTTTTTTTTTTTTTAAATTTTTTTTTAGGATGAAGTCAAAGAGTGTCGAAAGAGATGAGTTTTCAGCTGTCGCTTGAAAGTTGTCAGGGAACTGTAGCATTCCGGATTGAGGTGGGAAGATTGTTCCACCAGCCAGGAACAGTGAACGAGAATGATCTGAGTGATTTTGTGCCTCTCTGTGATGGAACCACGAGGCGTCGCTCACCAGCGGATCTCAGGCTTCTCTGGGAGGGAATGATGTAATAGTGAGTGGAAGAGGCGGGTGCAGAGCCTGTGGTTGTTCGATATGCAAGCATCAATGTCTTGAACTTGATGCGAGCCTCAACCGGTAGCCAGTGCAAGGAGATAAAGAGAGGTGTAACATGGGCTCTTTTGGGCTCGTTGAAGACCAGTCATGCTGCTGCATTCTGAATCATTTGTAGAGGTTTGATTGTGCATGATAGAAGTCCAGCCAGAAGGGCATTGCAGTAGTCCAGCATAGAAATGACAAGGGCCTGGACAAGAAGTTGTGCAGCATACTCCGTTAGGAAGGGCCTGATCTTTCTGATGTTGTGCAATGTGAACCTGCAAGATCGAGCTGTCTTTGCAATATGGTCTTTGAAGTTCAGCCGATCATCAAAGATTACACCAAGATTTCTGACCGAACTTGATGGGGTAATTGTAGAAGAACCTAGCTGGATTGTGAAATCATGCTGCAGAGTTAGAGTGGCAGGGAAAACAAGAAGCTCGGTCTTTGCCAGGTTGAGCTGGAGGTGATGTTCTTTCATCCATGCCGAGATGCTCTCCAGGCAGCCTGAGATCCGTGCAGCTATTGTTGGATCATCTGGTTGAAATGAGATGTAGAGTTGTGTGTCATCAGCATAGCAATGGTAGGAGAAGCCATGTGCTTGTATGATGTGTGTTCTACGTCAGCAGCACCACATGCATTGTGATTAGGGCTGGGTGATTTTTTTCGATTAATTCGAATTAAGGTTTTAAGATTATTTTATTTTTTCTTAAATGGAGGTATTGCGATTTTTTTTTTTCTTTTTTTTTTTATAAAAATGTTGACGCACGCATCCGATCAGATACATTGTCACTGCACCAATGGCAGAATAATTAAAGGGGTCATCGGATGCCCATTTTCCACAAATTGATATGATTCTTTAGGGTCTTAATGAAAAATCTAACACATACTTTGGTCAAAATTTCTCAATGGTAGTGTAAAAAACACCTTTTTAAACCTGTCAAAATCAGCTCTATTTTCATCAAGCCGTTTTTTTTAGTCCATGTTGCTTTAAATGCTCATGACTCTGGTGACCCCGTCCCTCTCTTCCGTGGAGTGACGAGCAGTACAGTTTACTTTAGCTGCAAAACTGGCTAACTAGCACATTATTAGGAAAGGTGATTTGCAAAGATTCATAAAAAACCGTTATACTCATTTCTTCTGCAGATGAAGCTGGATCACGAATGATTCGGGCGAACATAGACGCATTTAGGCAGATCGGGGATCGGCGCATTCACTTCAGAGCGAAAGTAACGTTAAACTTCTGCGTCTTCAGCGGCTCAGATGTGGGGAGTAAATGATGACCCACAATTATTAAAGCTGAGACATCTTGTCATCCCCTGCACCGGAGGCAGACAGCTCTCAGCTCACTTAGGGCGGGTCTAAGGTAAGAAGGCCTTGTCAATCAACTACTGTGTGTGGGGGTGGGGGGGGGGATCTGTACAGAACTATGTCATTCTGACAGAAACCTCAGAACAGCCTGATTTGAGAAAGGGGGTTTTAAAATAGGAATTAAAAAAAAACACTGGGTGGATTCCTATCATTATAGGATGGATGTGTACACACAGTTCCAACACACATTTATGTTCAAACAACTTGAAAAGTGAATTTTGCATCCTATGACCCCTTTAAGAGACAATATTGTTCGACAATATTGTAACAGCTCACGTGTGAGAGCACTCTATGAAGTAACGTAATGTAAGTGTCTAACATCATGGAGACTGATGGCTCTTCACGTCAGGATGACCTAATTTCAAGATCATGGGCCGCAACAGGAGAGAGCTTGGCATCAGCACTGCCAAGATAATAGTCTCACTACTTTTAATGAAGATGATTGTGTGTTGAGAGTTTGCGTCTCTTACTTTCAGCTTCATTTGCGGCAGGTTGCGCGTCTGCTTGCTGAAGAGATACAGCTTAGAGCTGAAGATCTTTGGCCAAACCCGACGGGTTCGGTCGGGTTCGGGCTTAATTTATATAATTTTACACGGGCTCGGGCCGGGCTCGGGCTTGCGCTCCGGCTTGCGAGGTAAATGAGCGGACATGTGATGCGTTTCGATCAGCGCGATAAAGATGCGAAAATGGATGCTGAGGAGGTGAAACGGAGGCTTGGCGACATGTGCTGGTTGCACCAGCAACTAAAGCAAAGTCTGAGGTGTGTAAAAGTTTTGACCTGTGCATACTGAGAATAATGAGCCAGTGGGTTATGTGAAATGCAAAAAATGCGACATTCTGTTAAAGTATGACAGCAAAACGACAGGGAATTAGAGTGCCGAGATCAGGGGCGGAGCCACGGGTGGGATTGACAGCTTGCCCACCCAGTCAGATCGATGGAAATACTTTTTTTTTAGAATACAATTTAGAAGTTTACATTTTTTAAAATTAATTACGTTAAATGTAATTTATGTTTGTGTTGTGTTTCATTAAAACTAGTCTATATAATAATAATAATAATAATAATTATTATTATTATTATTATTATTATTATTAATCCTCTGTTACGTTGCGCCAGAACTATGTTACGTTCTTCGCGCCAATAGCACTGTCCGGATTCCAACTAGTAGCTCCATTGAATGTTTATATAAAACAGCCATCTATACTAACAGAAAATTTGGATTACGACGAAATTATTACCATCTTCGATTCAAAACCCAGACGACTTGACTTGTTTAGAACAGACATCAGTGATTAGAGGTACGGTTATATGGGTAGTTTTTAGTCTGGCCCGCCGTGGCATATATGCAGTATTTGCATTGAAATATTTGTGAGCAAGGGATTTTCTGGCATGTACAAACTGCAAAATAATAGCATATTGGCGAATGCATACTCGCAAATCTTCCCATTATAACAAACAAAGTATAGACACGATGTAAATAAGAGTAAATGTGCAGTCCAGAGAGATTAATGTAGATTAGCATATAATGGAACTTTGTGAGATCGCGATGAACCGAAGTGAGTGGCAGTTTTTTATTAAGGGATCCCTCTTTGTGGTCTTTCTAGACTTAGCCTAAAATCAATTCATAATTTTAATAAAGGGTTTAGCTATTAGTGTAAAGAGTGCCCTCACTAATGAAGCAGTGAAATGGCTCTGTAACCGAGATATTATTGGGGGCTGTAACCAGGCATGCACTTGTGCGTTTATACTGATGGGATAGCTATCCGATTAGTTAAAACTGTTCCATGTACAAATGGCCGCATAAATGTGTCTCCTCAAAACGAATATAAATATGAGCTTTAATTCCTGCGCTAATATGGGAGAGTGAGCGCCATCACTGGTGAGAGAATTTACTCTCGAGTCTCAATACTTTTAATTAAGGTGAATGTATTTTAAACCCCTGGCTGCAGTGGTGTAGTGCAGGGTATCAGGTATACGGCGTATTTATCAGTCGGCTTTGTATGGAAGCCCGTTTCCGCCACTGAATAAAAAAAAAAAAAAAAAAGTTATTGCGACTTTTTATCTCATAATTCTGACTTTTTTTCCCACAGAATTGTGAGATATAGGGCAAAACTCACAATTGCGAGTTATAAAGTCAGAATTACGATTTATAAAGTCACAATTGCGAGATAAAAACTCGCGATTCTGACTTTTTTTCTCGCAATTGCGATTTTATATCTCACAATTATGACTTTTTCTCAGAATTGTGAGATATAAACTCGCAATTGCGAGTTAAAGTCCAGTTCTGAGGGAGGAAAAAGACTATGTTCTCAGAATTGCGAGTTTATATCACGCAATTCTGAGAAAAAAAGTCAGAATTGTGAGTTGGCATTCCGCAGTTCAATTTATTTCTCAGAATTGCGACTTATACTAAGAATAATTGGCGGTTTATATCAATGCAATTTGAAAGAAAAAGCCTAAATGACATAAAGTCGCAATAACCTTTTTTATTTTTCATTCAGTGGCGGAAACGGGCTTTGCGTAGGCTATACCCACTTCAAAATACCCTCTAATGCGCATCATTCAGTAGCGCCCTGCACTAGCCAAAATCATGACAGTCCACCCCACCCACATGAATAGCTAATTAAATCGCACGTGAATAAATGAAAATATTCCCTAAAAATACCCAGTAAAGACAGTGATGCGGTAAGGACCGTTGCGCCGGCTTCCTTTGAAATATATTTGGTGATTGCCTTGATACACCCGCCCATCCCCCAACCCAGACGCCTTGTTCATATCGCTAGAAAAACATGTCAGAGGAGGTGCGCAGAGTGGTAAAATAATAATTATTATTGATTAGTAATTTGAATCAGTACATTATAACAAAACAATACCTTAAAAATGAAAAGAAGCAGGTTTTTACGATCAGAAATTAAGCCTATACCCACTTCTCCAGGCACCATACACTGCCTGGCTGTATGCGCGTCTAGAGAGGTTCGTCCACGGCGGGTCATATCTGTGGAGGTGCGTGTTGCAGTAGCGCAGTGGTAAAAATTAATATCTTGTTCAACAACCAGATGCATTTGCACTTGTCCAGTTGTTTCTGGAATGCGTGCAGACCACCTCCTGAAGTGTTTTGCGACATCTGATTGTAATCGAATGCGTTTCGGACCAGTCCATCGTTTTTTCTTTTTCTTTTTTTCTTTATTATTATTTAGCCATGTGATGTGAATTATTCAGGCCCACCCACTCTTTCAGAGGCCCACCCACCAACAACTTTCTGCCTCCGCCACTGGCTGAGATGTTACGATGTTACAGAGGACTTATTATGAATAAATTATGTTAAAACACCTATAAATGACTCATTCTTGACAAAAGGCAAAAGAGCTGTGTGCGTGCGCACATTTGAATAATGTCGGGCTGTAAACGGGTTTGGGCTTTTAAAAAGCTGTCAATCAAAATGTACTTGTCGGGTTCGGGCCCTATCGGGCCTAACTTTTAAGGCCCGATTACAGCTCTAATACAGCTACTCATTCATGGCGATTCGTGTTGCATTAGCGCTATCATATCTGGCTATAACATGTCATATAGCCTATAACTGTAACTTGAGTCCACTGAAGGCAAGTGTAGTGATGAACCCAAGTGCAGTTTATTTACAAAGGTGAAATACAAAATCCAAACATAATCCGAGACTTGACTTGACTAGACTTGAACAGACCTTACTTGACATGAACAGGCTTGACATGAAACAGACTTGGCATGGCATGAACAGACTAGGGATGGGTAGATCAACACCTAGTGTCGACACACGTCTCGAGTTTTCAACACACTAGTGCTTCGAAACAGTGTTCTGGAGCATTGCTTGAAATGAGGCTGTCACGTGACCTGTGAAAATGAAGCTTCGTTACCTCACTGACACGTCACGCCGGGCTCAAACACATAGCGTATCAATTGCGCTGTCCCATACCCGCGATCCATTTATATCAATATAATAATTATATCCATCATTTCATGCCTATATGTATGTAGTTTTTTATTATTTATTTTATTTTTATGAGGTGTATTACTGTTAATAAAAGTTAATAAAAATACACAAGTTTGATATGAGTACATATGAAGAACAGAAAGCCTTTATTGTCATTGTATAGTGCAAAAAACAATGAAATTTGGAAACTCTATCACTGCACACACACACGCACGCCACCATCTTGCTAATGACATATATGTTTATTAATATACAAATACATCCCAACGAACAAATCATTTGAATGACACAGTTGGTGTAGGAATTTTTATTGACCACCAGATGGCGCAGTAGAGCACTGTGTCAAAAGCTTTGAAGCATCAACGCAGTTTGTTGTAAAAGCCTCACTGTTTCAGAAGCTTCGTTCGGCACATCCCTAGAACAGACTAGACTGACCGACAGCGGGTTACAACATTAATACACGACAAGGAACAAAGGCAACGACATGGCTACTTGTAGCAGACAACACTGGACACGACAAGAATCAACCAATGAGCAAACAGAACTGAGAACCACATGACAGGACAATAACCAATCAGAACATGACGAAAGCAATAGCATGAAGACATGAGGGCAAGGGAAGCATGAAACAAACAGGAACCGTGACTAAACTTCAAAATAAAAGACATGAAAACATGAACATGACACAAAACCCCAAAACAGACCTGACAGTAACACAATCTCACACGTTTATTATTTTAACATTTTGAGAGGAGTAAAATTTACGTATGTGGTTTCAACAACCATACATTCTGGAATGCGTCCCAGACCACATCCCGAAGTGGTTTGATTTAAATCCGTCTCGAAAGCATTTCGGAGGGCATTTACACCTGGTATTTTCATGATCGGATAGCTGTCCGATCAGAGAAAATGCATGAAGTGAGCAGGTGTAAACAGGCCCTCAGACGTCGAACAAACTTTTGTCAAATGCAAAATGTGCCTTAAGTCCATTGCAGCCAGTAGTGGTAGAGTGAGATTACAATGTTTACATTTGGTTAAAATTTTATATATTTTCTTTCTCTGTGTTCAGAAATATTTAATGTTTAATTCAAATTGCACAATATTTGCTTTCATATTTCGTTCAAATCTTCTGCAAAGATATATACTAGAGAATCTTTACATTAATTTCCACCATGTTGACCACTTTATGTATGGCGTGCCCATTAACAATACAACGTTCCTTAACCAGATGGTTTTTCAAGTTACTAATAAAGAGAATGTTACTTCAGTCATGTTGTTGTAGTTATGTTTTCAGTTGACTAGTTACACATTAAAAAAATCGAACTCGAAATCGTGAATCGGTCAAATTTTATGAAAAAAACGAGATTTTTATTTTTTACCATATCGCCCAGCCCTAGTCGTGATACTCTCCATAATCACACTAGGGTGGCGTGGAGGGAGAGAATTGTTGAATAAAGTCATTATTTTTGTTTAATTTGCGCACAAAAAGTATTCTCGTAACTTTGTAAAATTCAGATTGAACCACTGATGTCACATGGACTATTTTTACGATGTCCTTACTGGGCCTTGACTGTGGTAGTAGCGTTGCGGTCTATGGAGGGTCAGAGAGCTTTCGGATTTCATCAAAAATATCTTAATTTGTGCTCCGAAGATGAAGGTCTTATGGATTTGAAACGACATAAGAGTAATTAATGACAGAATTTTAAGCTCAAGATATTTTCACCTTTTCAGGGCTTAAAGCATTACAAAACGCATTGACATTTTGACCTGTTGTCCTAAATCTAAACACTCCTTTGTGTGAATCAGTTTAAGATGATCTCCAGTCCCAGATGATGTGATGTTGAGTGTTTGTGTTTGTGTGTTTGTAGATTATCTGGCTGTATGGTGACAGAGGAAGGCTGTTGTTTTCTGGCTTCAGCTCTGAGTTCAAACCCCTCACACCTGAGAGAGCTGGATTTGAGCTACAATCACCCAGGACAATCATTAGTCAAGCTGCTTTCTGATCCAAACTACAGACTGGACAAACTCAAGTATGTTCAACACTAACAATCATCCTCTCATGTGTGCTATAAAGTCATTGAAAAGTGGTGGGTCTCAAAATGGATCATAATCATACATCTTTAGATGGGTCTCAGCATGAAAGCATAAAGTTGTTCTAGACATCTCCATCTTGGAAAATTGCCACAGTTCTTTTCTGTCTCTGCATGTGATCCTAGACTGACTTGATGGTGTGATCTGATCTCCAAGTCATACCATCTGCCAAGGGCAGCCATTTTACCTATAAAGATAAAAATATTATTTGCAAATAGTTCAAATGCATTATTTCTCCATAAATTCTTGTTCTTTATAGGGTTGGGTGGTATGTCAGTATATGTCATTTGTTTTCTACGTTGTTTATATTGCAGTTATGTATTGTATCGAGTAATTATATCCATGCAGTTAAAAGTTATTAAATGTTATAAGCCACAAAAAAACTCAATGCTGTACACACACTCTCTGGCACACACCCGAAGCGTGGGGTGATGAACTAAGTTCTCTTTTACAGCTTATTGCACTTAAATGGTCAAATACACACAGTCAGTTGTCTTAAATGAATGTAAACAGTTGAAAGAAAAATGGATGTGTAGCAATATATGGAATTTGTGCATTAGTTCTTAAAGTGACACCAGCCTAATATACCTGCTGCTAATAACAAGAAAAGGATAATCACTCACTGCACTTTACTGCATAACTTTTGTAGCTTTAATAAGAATCAATTTATTTAATTCATACAGTGAAGATTATGCAGTGTTTTATTTTTACATGTGATTATTCAAATATACTCCAAATATATGGAGGACATAGAAATGTGGTTACGAGTTTATATGCTTTTTGATGTCTTGGGGGGAGCTGTGATGTTGCTTAAGATTTGTGAATCAAGAGAGTCTACTGGAAGAGCAATATCAGAATTGCTTAATGGTGAATTGAATAAGAGAGGCATACCACTTTTCAGTGTTTTATATGTCAGATGTCTGATGTTAGAACATGGTCAAAGTTCCAAAAATTGAGGTCAACATTTAAAAAAAAAAAAAAAAAAAATGCTCACAGCCAGTCTCCTCTGAACTGAAGTCAGATTATTCAAACATATATAAACGGGCCGTTGTTTAAAACATATATAAACGGGAAATTGTTTAAAACGGCTGTCTTTTCTTTAAAATTTATGATGTTTGGAAATCTAAATTGATATTTCCTAATGGCGCATTATAGGGATGGGAACCGAGAACCGGTTCTTCTTTAGAACCGGTGCCCAGTGAATCGATTCCTTGGAACCGTTAGCGTACCTGCTTAACGATTCCGCTTATCGGTTCCGCTCGTTGCAAATGTGTCATGACATCACACACGCGCTGCGTTGTTTTGGTTACGCAGCAAACATGTCATCGAGGCAGAAGCGATCTAAAGTGTGGTTATATTTCACTCGAAAAGACACCAATGCGGTCATTTGCAACAGTTGTAAAAGTTTAATTTCGGCAAAGGGGGGAACTACCTCCAATATGCAGAAACATTTGGCCACACAGCACGCAATTCATTTGCAGGACTGTCGCGTGTTTGATACACTACTACTTAGCGACACAGCAACAACAAGTGAGTCAAGCAGCAGCGGAGCTAACGAGACGCCATCTGCTATTAATGCCGAAGGTAACTTGTCTATTTAGTTAATGTGAGCGCCATTTCATTGTGTAAACTTTTACTATACGGATAATAATCTCCATTGTCATTGTCCATCAAATTTAGATGATGATGACGGCCATCAGAGTCTGGCTGGCTCAGAGGCTGCAGCAAGTATCTCTCGTCGTGCACCTCTAGCTACTCCGTTTACAGAGGCAGGGAAGAATAAAATGACCGAGGCGAGGATAAACGAATGTCACAACTTCTGAGGTTGCTACACATAATTTGTGTATACTCTGAGTATGTGCTGTGTTCTTATCAGATATTAAAGTGAGTTAATACAAACAAACAAATTTGTACTTATTCCCTCACCCAATGAGAATCGATAAGAGAATCGATAAGGAATCGGATCGATAAGCAATATCGATAATGGAATCGGAATCGTTAAATTCTTATCAATTCCCATCCCTAGCGCATTAACCATCTTTAACCACTTTAATAATCTTAAAACATTTTTTTGTGTAAAAGACATTTGCACAGTACTATAGTATAAATTGTTAATCATGTCATATGCATCTCATAACCCACTTAAGACAATTCATGTTTACAATTAAAAAAATAAAAAATTGTCAGTGTATGATAAATTTCACATAAGAGTTTAAGGTGAGAGATTCATATTAAATTTCTAATTTATAAATTTATTTATTATATAAATTGAGTGTGACATCTTTATTTATTTTTATAGTGTGGATCACGGAGGAGAGTTCAGGATTAAAAGAGGACTATGGAAATGTAGGTTTCACCCACACACACACACACACTCACGAACACACACACTTTTGTATTATTTGAACAGGGTTTGCAGGTCCTTAAAGTACTTGAATTTAGCTTTTAGAAATTTAAGGTCTGGGGTATCTGGAAATCATCTTGTTTTGTTGAAAATTTAAAAGGCTCCTTAATCTGTATTCATTTTGTATATTATATTCTGTTTGTATTCTATAAAGGATGAAGAGAATGTGAGAAATAAAAAGTAAAAAAATATAGAAAAAAATACAGGCTACATTTCATTTGAAGCATTACTTTATTTTCCATGTCATGCATCTATAAAACTTGACAGATTAGGAAGTGAATAAGTGATTTGCTTTTTAAAATTATTATATATTAATTCTATACTATATATTATTCATTGGATATCACTGTGTGAACTTGATTTGCTTTTTTTTGAATTGGTTGCAAATTGTGCACACATCATTGCTTTTTGTTATTAATGTTATATTCTCTCTTCTTTGTTCAGATGCATGTGATCTCACACTGGATTTAAACACAGCAAACCGTTTTCTCTCTCTGTCTGAGAGGAACAGAAAGATGACATATGTGAGACAGACGCAGTCGCATACTGATCATCCAGAGACATTTGATAAGTTAATTCCTCAGGTTCTGTGTAGAGAGAGTCTGACTGGACGCTGTTACTGGGAGGCTGAATGGAGCGGTGATCATGCTGATATATCAGTGACATATAAAGGAATCAGCAGGAAAGGGTGGAATAATGATTGTTGGTTTGGACAAAATGAAAAGTCCTGGTGTCTAAAATGTTTTAATAAGAGATTCTCTGTCATACACAATAATAAGAAAACAGAAATATCTGTCCCTTCACTTCGATCTAACAGAGTAGGAGTGTATCTGGACTGGCCGGCTGGCCGTCTGTCCTTCTACAGCGTCTCTGACACAAACACACTCACATACTTACACACATTCAACAGCACATTCACTGAACCCCTCTATGCTGGATTTGGTCTTAATTATTATAATAGTTCGGTGTCTCTGTGTGAGACTAAATAGCTTCCCGTGAGAAACAACTGAGACACACAGTTAAGTGAAAGAAACACACTCGCATTTTCTTTCTGTTTAACTCACACAGGTGTGAACTCTTTCTCTCTTCTAATCTTAATTTCAATGTCTATACTGAAACAGTCACCATGATTTTGTAAGACATGTTCCTGGATAAACGTCTTTGGAAACACTTTATTTTAAGGTCCCTTTGTTACATGTTACATGTACTTGCTATTATTAAAACAATTAATTATGCATAATTACATGCAAGTAACCCTAACACAAACCCTAATCCTAACCGTATAGTAAGTACATGTAGTTTATTGATATTACTCAGTACTTAAATGTATAATTACATTGTAACAAGGACACCTTAAAATAAAGTGTAACCACATATTTTGTTGATCCTGGAACAACATTACTGTCCAAAAACATAGACCTAACCCTATCCCTACCCCTAAATCTAAGCCTACCCATAATTTATTTCTAAAATCAGAGGGAAATTATAACTGAATAACAACGGTGTACTGTAAAAGCACCTAACAAAAATGTTGATCCAGGAACATGTTGTACTTGGTGAAATATGGAAACACACACAGGTTGACTTCAGTCTAAATGAGACACACCACAGACTTTTGAATGCGTCTCAACAGCACTTTTGTCTTTCTGAGTGCCACCTGGAAGATTTAGTATCTCACTCATAGGAAACACATATAAAGTTATGATTAATATTCTCTCTCTCTCTATATATACACAGTATATAAAACAAACAGCAAGAAGGCTTTTTGCAGAATGCGTTTTCATTGCCTGTCACTCAGGTCAACAACACCAAATAAATAATGTGCCAAATATTTATAATAAACTGACAAATCTAGCATTAACTTTGATATTACCTGATTTTATAAAATTAAATGTCAGCTCTGTGTATTTATTGCCACTTGGTGATTAAAGTTATTTTTCAGTTATTTGTCTTTTGGTGATTGAAAGCTTATATTATACTTAATGTTATTTTAGTTAAAAGATGAGGTCCATGCATGACCTCTTGTTCAGTGAAGTAACGTGTAATGGAGGCCAGCTGGTAAGAGCTGCACAGGTAAACCTCACTCCCCTGATCTCAAAAAACTGCAGTATAGTGCGCCCGCCTCTCATGCCGTCAACCCAGGTTCAAGTCCCGCTCGGAACAAGAACGAGGCAGAGCGGTTAGGTCCGGAGAGGTTACATACGCTCATCTCACCACCAGAGGTCTCTGTCATCTACTTATTGAAATGGACTCTGATATGCCACACAATTCAGTGTTCACACAGTTTAATTTTATTAAGTGCATGATAGTGCCATAGCCCAGGACTGTATGTTGTGTTTTCACTCTCATGTGCCCGTGACCTAGTTTCCCGTTCTCACCTTGATTGCCTAATTCAGTTCACCTGTTTGTCCCTAGTTTTCTGCGAGTTTTCTGCTCTAAGTTTTCAATTCATTTTCCAAGTTTTTGGGGGCGCTCACCACGCACCAAAAAAAGGAAAAGGAGAGCTCTCTATCGCAGCACAGCTCCATACTAGTTGTCACATTGTGGTGGGCTTACCGTACGAAGAGAGTGCAGGCCCCATGGCCACTGCAAAAGAGCCGGAGAGCCCCGGAGGAAAAGGTCATCCTCCCCATCCATGTGCTTATGGAATGTGGATATCTGTCAAGGATTCACACGGCCTCTGCATCTCCTGTTTGGGCGCTAAACACGCTCAGGCAGCTCTGTCCAACCCCGAGGGCTGTCCTCACTTGAAGTTCTCGGCTAAAACCCGAGAGCAGAGACTCCGCGTGGCAGTAGCTGGGAAGTCGGACCCATGCCTCTCTGCAGACCGTTGGATTGTCCACAGGCCGCCAGCTTGTGGGGAGAGATGATGGAGAGGGTTTCACCCGTCCTTCCCCCGCTGTTTGAAGATCTGTTAGCGGGAGCAGAAGATGACGGTGACAAAGTATTGTCGGCCACCCGCGAGGACGAGGATGACGATGATGAAGATGCTATTCTTCCCCCAAATCAGTCGTGTCCACCGAGTGCACAGAATGTGAGTTCACCCTTCCCTGTACAGACGGACACGGAGCTACTCGAAGTCTGTTGCAGGGCCGCGGCCAGGGGCGGACTGGCCATCTGGACGTTCTGGAGAAGGTTCGAATTTGCCTTTTGGCAAACTTTTTTTCAATGCTACCTCTCTCCTTACTGCCTATCACCCGTTCGTGCTTTGAACGCTACCTCCCTCCTTACTGCCTATAAAGCGGAGTTATTAGAGGAGATGGGGCGTCAGCTGGACTCCGGATCTCCCAACCCAGCGCTCTGGGAGGAGGTATGTGTCATCGCAGATTTAAACCTGCGCACAGCAGAGCCTTTTCTACAGTTAAGGTTTATCTATCCGCTATCTCGGCATGTCACGTTGGTTTTAACGAGGGTACTATTGACCAACACCCTCTTGTCTGTCAATTTATGAGAGGGGCACGTAGGCTACACCTAGTATCAACGCTGCTGGTCCCGCCTTGGGATTTGTCCGTAGTTCTGAACGCGCTCTCAAAAGCCCCTTTCGAACCCATTGATAACATTGCCTTGAAGCTGCTCTCTTTTAAGACGGCTCTGTTACTTGCTCTTTCTACATCAAAAAGGGTGAGTGAGCTACATACTTTATCAGTTTACTCCTTTATGACATCTATGATGTTCGCTCCGGGGGGGTTGAAAAGTATCTTTTAGACCTAACCCGGCCTTTGTGCCTAAAGTGTTTGATCACGCTGGTGCAGTTCAATCAGTGGACCTGCTAGCTTTTCATTCAACACCTTTTTCATCCCCAGAGGAGGAGAGGTTACACAGTTTATGTCCGGTTCATGCTTTGTATACGTATGTTCAGAGAACTCACACACTTCATAAGAGCAATCAGCTATTTGTCTCGTGGGCTGACTCTTACAAAGGAAAACCTATCTCCCGTCAACGCCTTTCCCACTGGGTGGTTAAGGCTATCGTGTTATGTTACAATAATGTGAATATAGAGCCCCCAATAGGATTATGAGCACACTCTACTAGAGGTATGGCTACATCCTAGGCTCTGTTTAGAGGCATTTCTTTTCCGGCAATTTGCGCAGCAGCCAGCTGGTCTTCTGCGCACACATTTGCTTGTTTCTATAGACTGAATGTGACAGAACCCTCTCTGGCCCACTGAGTCCTGGGAGTGAGTAGTCAGGGAGAATAATGCAAGAAAAATTAGGGGGTGAATTCTTCATATTATTATGTTTTCACCTCCGTCTGGAGTTATGATTCACATAATAACCTACTCTTTCTGAGTCTGCTTTTTCAGTATATCGGCAATACGGGAGTTGTCTATATCCTATAGTGAGATACCGAACGAATGTTAGAAAGAGAATGTTAGGTTACTGACGTAACCCCGGTTCTCTGATAACATGAAGTGAGGTATCTCACAAACTTTGCCCTCCTTGCCTTTACTGTACAGAGAAGAGACATGCGGAGAATGACGAAATGGCAGGTAGCTGCGGTTTATATACAGGGAGGTGGGACTCCTTGATTGCTGTAGCGATTGGTCTACCATAGTTGGCAGACATGGTGTTATTGGTGCTTCCGCGATCGGTCATGCCTGAGGTGTTCCCATAGTGAGATACCTCACTTCATGTTATCAGAGAACCGGGGTTACGTCAGTAACCTAACGATTTCGATATAAGCCAAGAGGAGACTGGTTTTCCTTTGGTAATGTAAGGAAACTTTGCTTCCTTTGCTCCTATAATCAAATGTTGGTTTTTGCGAGACTCACGCATGTGTTGCGCCGGCGTCCTACGTCATCCGCCAAAAAGGCAGTCTCTCGTGAATGCGCATACGACAGATACCGGAAGTTACACAAAACTGTTTATATCTTTATAAATATGGAAATTTTTTACAAAAATGCATCGATTCGCTACAGGAGGCCTTTATTCACCTCCCAGAGCTGTGTGAAGCGCGTTTTTTTATGGATTTGCGCACTTTATTTTACGTGTTTTGAACTGTGTAACAGAAACACCCACTGATTGCAATGATAGAGCTTAGAAGAGCAAGGAGACTTTTGAATATTACTCCGATTGGATTCATCTGAAAGAAGAAAGTCATATACACCTAGGATGCCTTGAGTGTGAGTAAAACATGGACTAATTTTCATTTTTGGATGAACTAACCCTTTAAGTTAACCCTCTCTGTACTGGTCTTTGTCGGCTATTATATTGTTACATGCTGCTTGTGTTTCCCTGTGTCTGGATTGATCTTTATTTTCTTGGATTAATATTAAACGTTATATTGGACTATCATTGTCTTCATGAGTTTCTCTTCTACAAGAGCGTGACAGAATAGCTGACCAACAAAAAGTATGCGGCGTGTTTTCCCTGTGTTTTGTTTTTGGTTTTGAGAGTTTTTCTTTTGGTTTTCATTTATGTTCGACCCAGAGCTCATACAACAATCACCCCATTTCGCAGAGTGTCAGCCCAAGCCCACGGATGGAAACCAAAGCCCAGTGTGATCTATGAGCCATCGCAGGAAGGAGCGAACGAGCTGAGGAACGCCTCGGAGCCAGAGCCTCATATCACATCCAACCAGGTGCGAGAGCCGGCTTACATTGCACACGACGGTGGATGTTACAGTGGAGTGTGAGGGCGCGGAGGAAAGCCCCACTTACTGCACTGCCACTGAGAGTAAGCCATCGCTGAACTCGGAGGATAAGTTGGATTTATATGCGGATATGCCTTGTCTTCTCCCGCCATCATCTTCTGTCTGTACCGTCACGACCAAGGAGGTCGTGTTTGAACTGTCTGTTTGTCTGTCTGCCTGGAAATATCTGTCTGCCCTGAACTGTCTGCCTGTACTACAACGACCATGGAGGTTGTTCAGCTATCGCTGGCACACACAGTGCTGGAAGTGGCTTTGTGGTGGGCAGCACACACCGTTCCTGAACTCCCGCATCCTGAACTCCCGTCCAGCCTCCCTCTGCACCAGTCCTCACCATCGCCACCGCTGTCTCCTGGCAGCCTCTCTGTTCACCCTCAGCCCACCATCTGTGTGGTGGGATCGCCGAGGGGTCCGCCAGTCTCCATCAGCGTCATGGCTGGAGGATCCCTTGTCTCTGCCTCCAGCCTCTGAGTCCCGGACTCCTTCTCGACCCGACGACCTAGCGGCTCCACCATGGCTCCTAGCTCCCTCCTCTCCGCCGTGGCCCGTCAGTCCACCAGCTCCACTGGGCTCCCTCATCCCTCTGGCTCCACCTTGGTCAGTCGTCAACCATCCGCCGCCTCAGGACTCCACTCCTCCGGCTGCGCCTCGTTCCTCCGTCCCTCCGTCCCTCTGGCTCTGTCAGGCTCCTTCTTCTCTCTGGCTCCACTTTGGTCCTCTCTCTCCAGCTCAGAGTATGTGAGCGGAGTGGAGCATCAACAATTTCCCCTCCGCTCTCCGAGCATTTAATAATCACTCTGCTCCAGCTCCACTCCGGGTTCACCATTTCCCACTTCCGCTCCACTCCGCACTCACTGATATCAGAAACATCGCTCTGTGTCTAAAGCATTTCAGTACATTTCTAATATCACTGTTCTGTTCATAATGTATATTAAAAAATAAAATAACAGGAGAGTTTCAACGTGGCTTATTGGAACACTAGTGTGCAAACTTTTTTCCTACCACATGACAAGCTATTAACATGGTTGTCGCTGTCAGCATTAAAAGGTATAATTGCTGCTTTTTGTGGTGCAAATTTTGTTTGTGAAATGAAAATAACAGTACGTTTTCATCAGTTATTTTAGGTCAATGCATTTCTTACAGATTTCTGCTCATTTGAAATCGGATACAGATGAAGTAGCACTATAAGATTACATTTGTTTGAATGTATTATTGAGAGAGTGATTGCGTGTGAATAAGTATTTGTTTAAACACACTTTTCTGTTTGTATTTGGATTAGATGTGGACATTCAGAAGTGATAGAAACTGATTCACCTGTGCAGGTGTTTTGCACATGGACAACATAGTTGTCCTCTGTTACAGGTAAAAATATAAACCAGTTGAACCAGTTTATGTCAAAATTGAAACTATTTCGACAGACTCCATTTTGTGAATGTTTGTGTTTGTGAATAATGTTAATGAGTTTGTGAACAGATCAGTTTAATGTTGCTATCTATAGAGACAATGATTTATGAACTGAATGAAGTTTGTGTTTGATGTTCTTCATTGTTGAGACAGAGGTAGGTTTAAACAAACACATTTCTGGATTCATTCTTATGCATTGGTAAATCAGTATGACTTTGTGTAAATACTTACATGTCTATCCAACTCTAATGTACAAGTATATTTTCAGATGCTTTAATCTCTCTAATGAAAGTTTTGCTTACTGTTGGCAGCAAGTATTTGCCGAACAAATTCAATGTCTTTTGCAGTCACAGAAATACAGTATCATAAACAGAACTATCCAGTGACAATGTGTCTGTATCAATAGATTAGTGAAGCCACAAATAATTCATAAGTCCTACAAAATTGGCGTAAATGTGAAGAGTGATTTCTCAGTGATGAAATGAGCACATCAGTATGGAACCAGCTCCATTGACTGTCAGTTGTGTAATCAGTGTAATCAACAAATCAGTCATGTAATTTTATTGTCTGTCTTTAGCACTGCCTGTAAAATGAGTCTCTGTGAGAAGAGAGAGGAGGTGGAGGAGGAGGATGTTCACACTCATAAAGCAGCATCTTCAGAACCCAGCTGTGTGTCTATGAAGAGTGACATGTCTATGCCTATTCCCCCTGTTTTCAGGGATGAAGCAGTGACCTCTGGCCCTGAGTGAGTATAAAGTGTTTTCAACTGCTGTAGTGAAAATTTTGAATGAGAATTTTTTCAAGATAGTAAATTGAGAAATTATTCAATGTTGTCATTTGAAAATTTCCTAATAGAACATAATTTATTTATAGGATTTATCATCTCAATCAGATTAAAACAAGGAGGAGATATGCAGAAAAAAGAAACTGGCAAATGGAAAACATTTTACAGTTCCTTTTCAAATAACAAACTGTTGGCTCAGACTGTTATTACTTGTGGCCTAAGAGGGAAGGAAAAATGTAAAGTAACTACAAGGAGAGAGTCATAGCAAGATGTGACAGGTACACACATGCTGAAATGTCATATGGCTCACCTACAAGTCAGGAGTGAAAAGAAAAAATTAGGAGTGAAAGGTCAAGGTGCAAGGTTGTTTCATGTTTTTAATATAAAAGATGGCATATCATTTTCTGTAACTCATATCTGTGTGACTTAATTCTAAATGTGGCAAATGACTCATAATGGCATCAGAAAAGAAAAGGGGTGGGAAACTAATATTATTTTTCTTCTCCTCTTTAAGCCTCTGTTATACTTTCCGCGTCCGTGAGTCCGCTAGGGTCCGCTATGGTATGCGTGACGTAAAAATCGTCACCGGAGGGTGTGCGCGGACATCCGCGTGCCTCCCATTTTTTGTGACAAGTACGCGCGGTCAGTAGGCTGTGTGAAAACGCTTGTTGCTACCCGCACTTCTATAATCTGTCGATAAAACAATATAAAGACAGCCAGATGTGCAATAACTCTGGGAAATTGTTTGTTCACATGTTTGTTTACTGTTCAAGCCAATCTACTGTGCATGTATGGATTACGTCCGCGGAGCGGACCACCAGCGCACGCTTTTGGTAGTATAATTACAACCAGTCCGCGTCCGCGCTGTCCGTGTACGCGTCCGGATTGCACACGCGGAAAGTATAACACAGGCTTTAGATATATGGGTATACCCAGATAGCATGCGGATGTGGGCCACTTAAGGCAATGATTCGGCACTGCTGGCCTCCTTATGGCCCGTACAATATGTAAACCTGAAGTGGCCCACATGTAATAGCAAAAATGGCCCAAATGTATCATAATAACATGTGGGCCTCTGTAGGGAAAGATGTGGTGTTCACAGCAATGTGTAATCTGAATGTGACCCTAAAGTGGCCCATGTGGTAAACAGTGAATATGGTCCAAATAGTGCCAACCAAATAAGGACCACCTTTGGCAAAAATGTAAAAAAATGTAAGCCTAAAGTGGCCCGCATATGATGCCACAAATTTGGCCTAAAACGTAACTGGGCCAGTTTTGGCAAAGATATGGCACAGTAAGCAATGGCTAATGTGGCTGTGAGCCTAAATTGGCCCTTATATGATGCCACAAATATGGCCCAGTTATCCTCAGACATATTTGGGCCAGTTTTGGCAAAGATATGGCACAGTAAGCACTGACTAATGTGGCTGTGAGCCTAAAGTGGCCCGCATATGATGCCACAAATGTGGCCCAGTTATCTTAAACCATATCTCGACCAGTTTTGGCA
>JAFVLL020018641.1:0-43893 GCA_021397915.2 Tor tambroides | reverse complement strand
TATATTACAATATTATTATGTTTGTAAATTGTATTGATGTCTATTTAATACTTAGTGCAGTTATATCTATAATCCCTTTTTTTCACCAAATAACAGAGAAATTGAATGGACAATAATAATAATTACTATTACAACTCATGAAACTATGGATTTAACTTATCTCTGTACCTGTTTAAACTACCACATCCATACATTTGTGCTTTTGTTTTTTTGTTTTTTTTCCTCCCCTCTGTTTGTCTGTAATAATTGTCCTTCTTTTCTCTTTCTTTCTCTCTTTCTATCTCCCTTATGTATGTTTACATGTCTGTAACTGATCTCAGCTTATGTATAAGTCACTATGTCAAGATGTTGCTGTCAAGCTATGTATTCCATTTCACTCAATAAAAAAAAAAAAAAGATATAAGGTAGCAAGAACCAAATACATGTGTTTCAAATAAATGTTACACCATACTGCTGCTGCTGCTGTTCTTTCAATAAGCGATAAGCAATAAGGTATACAATAAATGAAATGCCAAAAGGACATACAATAATAAACCTTTGTTTTTATCAAGTCATGACACCACATAAAATATAAAAACGTGTAATAATCTATCAAGTTTATTAAAAGACCTAGATACACCTTCATTTCATCGTTGTTGTGTTTAGGGCATACGCGCGAGTGTCGCGACACGTTTACATTAATCTACAGCCCGCCTCCAGCAGCGCGGGGGTGTCAGAATGTTCGGAAACAGTATACCGTCGCTCAGCCTTTTCGAACTTCTTTTTGCCCCCAAACAAAGAACGAAAACAAACTTCGTTTGAAGTATATCAGGGCCTTTAGACTGAACTAGACTGACCAAAGGTTAATCAGTCTTATTCTTATTCTGGATTCAAATTATGCCAATATAATTTACAGAACTGAAAAAGTTTTAGTGCAAGATGAGTTATCACTGTTTTTGCTCCATTTTTCTTTTTGGAAGAGAAAGATTGTACATTTTATATTTTTATATCTGCTAAAAGTGAATTTTGACTGTTTAAAGTCATTCTAATAGAAGTATCGCAAGTAGTGAAAGATATTTTTTCTAGATTGTGACGTACTTGCAAAACAGATCATGGAAAAATAAAGAAACGTAGTTGCAGTTGAAAAGGATGAAGTTTAAACTGATTAAATGACTGGAAAAGTCCTGCATACGTCACCAATGAGAATTCTTGTCATTTCATCACATTAAAAATGACACGGTCAAACGTTTTTTTAAAAATGAAATGTATATATGGATGAATAGAATATCAATATCACGCATTCACAAAATAGAGTGAACTGTCATTTCATGCTGACTTTAAGTGAACACTAGCATATAGCTCAAAACTCTGATTTCATAAGGTCTTTGTAATCTCAAAAAACAAACAAGCAACAAAGATCAGGTAAAAATGTTGTAAGTGTATTTTTGGTTTTGTGATATCATCAATGCAGCAAGTCAGAAATATCAACCTTCTCAGAAAAAAAAGCCTGAGGACAGTAATACCCCGTAAATCTCCAAAGAGCACAGAAAACCTCCCATCTCTAGAGACAAGTGCCGCCGTCTTACATTCTTAACACAAGCATAGAGACAGCATACGAAAGACAACAACAAACTAAATATTATTTTACAAAGAGGAAAAAATAGAAACATCTCTTTATCTGTTTACAGGTAGTTTGGTCACACATGCTCATTGCATCAAAACATTTCATCCCTTCAAAGTCTTTTCTTCTTATATTGAAAAATTCTGCACTCAAAAAAATACTGGTAGCTATTTATCCATCTACGAGTAGAAAACGTTCGGTAAAAAACATTCCTCTGTCTAAATTTTTCTTTATGACACAACTGGAAATGATCTGGTGGGGAAACACGACCAGCACCACCCATGAGCGACATCTACATACAGACACGTCACGAGAAAATCATTCACTTGAAAAGAAAATCACCAATGTCCGCTCGGACATGCTCTTAATGCTCCAAGAGAAAGCAGTGCTACCCCAAATTGAAACTAAATCCCACAAGTCAACAACATAACCTCAATACAACTAACGTTTGGGCACTTTACTTTAGTTAAAGGGACAGTTTACCCAAAAAGTAAGTTTCTTTTTTTTTTCTTACAATCTAGTTTTTATAAAGTCAAAAGGAGATGTTTAGCAGGATGTTCATGCTGCTCTTTCCCATACATTGAAAGTGAATGGCGACCAAAGGCTCTGAAAAAAGCACCATAAACGCAGTCCATATGACTTGTGTGTTATAGTTCAAGACTTGAAAGCCATGTAGCAGTTTGGGTGAAGAACAGACCAAAATTGAACTCGTTATTCACTGAAAATCTGGTGTTTGCATGTCTTGATGTACCATATTAGAATATACACAAACGTCAATGAGAGCTGCAGCAGAAGAGAAGAACTTAAATTATGTAAATTTCAGTCTGTTCCTCATGCAAAAGTATCAAATGACTTGGAATATAATGCACAAGTTGTAAGGAATATTTTTTTGTGCTTTTTGGATCCTGACAGCCGCTGGTCTCCATACACTTTCATTGCATGCAAAAGAGCAGCGTGAACGTTCTACTAAATTTTTCCTTTTGTGTTCCATGGAAAAAAGTCAGTCATATGGGTTTGGAACAATTTAAGTATAGCAAATGATAAACGAACTGCCATTTTTGGGTGAACTTTCCATTTAAACATTTAAAGATTATTTTAAAAAGCCAAAAATAAGGGATCAGCACCATTTTCTTATTTAAAAACACTGCAAAAATGATTTTCTTACTTGGTATTTTTGTTTTGTTTTCTAGTATAAATATCTAGAAATAATTGAATCAAGATGAATTTACTTTATGAGTAAAATGGCTTAAGATATTATGTCTTGTTTTCTAAAATAAATATATAAAAATTTGGTTAGTTTTTGCTTAAAACAAGAAAAAATATCTGCCAATGGGGCAAAACAATTTTTTTTTGGTTTAGCTTTTGAATTAAGATTATTTTTCTTACCCCATTGGCAGATATTTTTGCTTGTTTTAAGCAAAACTAACAAAATATAATTGATAATTCTTTTAATATCTTAAGTCATTTTGCTAAATGCATCTTGATTCAAAAATGTTTAGATATTTACACTAGAAAACAAGACAAAAATACTAAGAAAATCATTTTTTGCAGACATCCTTGAAAAAACAAAAAATTAACTACATTTTTCTGTAGCTAGTTAGATCACATTCATATTTCACTTGTGATATGAATAATAGTCAAGCTTCTCCCTTTCAGTTGTTTATGATCCTCAAATGGAAATGTAATAAATGTAAAAAACAAATGAAAACATGAAATCAGGTCAAAAATGTGAGCTTGTGGTGGCTTAAATACTCCAAAATTGGATTTTTCTTTTCACAACCAATAGATCACCAATACAGTAATCTATAATAAAAAAATTCTAAATTGAAATCTTGTGGTGCTGTAAAGAATCATAAATTTGAAGAACTCCCCCTTAAAAAGCCAAGAGCTAAAGCACGGACAACCGATCAAACATGATGCTCCATGCGTGGTTTGTGTAGGCAGCAGAGCTCTGAGAAAAGAAGTCAAAGCACACGCACAAACACATGCAGGAAAACAGAGATACATGTCCACACGTTTGCATGCTGACGTCTTGAGGGGATATTCCACGTTTGGTTACAATGCCATTGAAACTTAGTAGTGATATGAATCATGTTTTTCTTTATACCGCTGAGCTGACCAAACGTCAATCACAATTAGGGCTGGGCGATATATATCGTTCGATATTTTGCGCATTTCGTCAGTAAAGCCGGTTCTTTGATTAGCGGAAAATCTCCATCACCTGTTTTGAAATAGAGCGCCAGTTAATACACAGAGCCGTAGATCACTGACAAGCTACGCAATACCGCGTTCATTTTTGCGGGTGATTAATTGGCGTAGCTTGTCAGTGATCTACGGCTCTGTGTATTAACTGGCGCTCTATTTCAAAACAGGTGATGGAGATTTTCCGCTAATCAAAGAACCGGCTTTACTGACGAAATGCGCATGGATATATCGAACGATATATATCGCCCAGCCCTAATCACAATTTACTTCCTCTTAAATCTGTAAACAATGTTGTGATGGATTTAATGCCCAGGAAACTCTGAGTGAGTAAATTGCATTACACAAGCTGTCAATATTACACGATCCATCCTTTAGGAAATGATTTTGTACTGACTTTTCATGATTCCACTGTGAGCGAGTAAAAATGGCACTTTGCAGGATCGTACACGACAATAAAAAAAACAGAAGGACATAGAAACCCAGTCCATGCTTAGCAGCAGAGGAGCAAAACCAACAGGACACAAGTGGCAGGGTAGGAAAAAGCCCTTTCGCTGAAAAACGAGCATACAGCGGAGAAAACGCGCTATAGAAAACGGACGAAGACAAAACCGTCGACGATTAGCTGCAGCTACACAATTAAAAAAGGAGATTTCGCTTCAGAGCTCAGCTTGAGAGTTCTGCAGCAGTGCGGCTCAAAGCTGGACCGTTCAAATGTCCATGTAGTCATCTTCCTCATCCGACTCGCTTTCCAGAGAGGATTCCTGACTCGACGTCTCTTGCACCTCTAAAGCGGGCTGAGCGAGAGTGTCTTTCTTCACGTTAGCTGCCGACTGAGAGGACAGGATCACATTCTGATGGGAAAACCAGACAAAGAGGAAGAGAGCATTTTAAAAGAGCATCTGATGATTTTAAAAATGTTCAAATATGTTTTGAATCATTGTATCAAAGAGCTTATCTGCTTTATTTTGAAATAGGATTGACACAAGAACACCAACCTTGAGTTTTTGTTTGGTCTCCTCAGAGATGCTACCTTTCGGGGAGAGCAGGGTGGGTGTGGGGGGCGTGACCGTTATCTCTGGGGGGAATTTAGTGACTGTGGAGGGGATCACCAGTTTGGGCATGTTGGGTGGAATTCTGGACCGGATGCGACTCGCATCTCCCTGCTTTGACGGGTCAATTTCTGTGAACAATCATTGACAGAAAAATTACATTTCTTAGATGACTTTATTATTATTATTCTAAAAATGTGGAAATTGTAGTAGAGAACGAGTAGGTGTTATATAATTATTTTAATTATTACATAATTAACATTAATTCTTTATATTTACATATCAAATATGCATATTTATAATATATACACTAGCAGTCAAAAGTTTTTGAACAGTACGACTTTTAATGTTTTTTTTAAAGAAGTCTCTTCTGCTCACCAAGCCTGCATTTATTTGATCCAAAGTACTGCAAAAACTGAAATATTTTTACTATTCAAAATAACTATTTTCTATTTGAATATATTGTAAAATGTAATTTATTCCTGTGAGCAAAGCTAAGTCTTCAGTCTTCAGTGTCACTGATATGCTGATTTGCTGTTCAAGAAACATTTATTATTATTATTATTATTATTATCAATATTTAAAACAGCTGAGTACATTTTTTTCAGGATTCTTTGATAAATAGAAAGATCCAAATATCCGCATTTATCTGAAATAAAAAGCTTTTGTAACATTACACACTATACCATTCAAAAGCTTGGAGTCCATATAATTTTTTTCTTTGGGAAAGAAATTATAGAAATTAATACTTTTATTTAGCAAGGATGCTTTAAATTGATCAAAAGTGATGATAAAGTCATTTATAATGTTACAAAAGATTTCTATTTCAGATAAATGCTGTTCTTCTGAACTTTCTATTCATCAAAGAAAACTGAAAAAAATCTACTCTGCTGTTTTCAAAATAATAATAATAACAAATGTTTTTCTGAGCAGCAAATCAGAATATTTGAATGATTTCTGAAGGATCATGCAATACTGAAGACTGGAGTAATGACGCTAAAAATCAATCTTTGAAATCACAGGAATAAATTACATTTTAAAATATATTCAAATAGAAAACAGTTATTTTAAATACTAAATTTTTTTCAAAATTTTACTGTTTTTGCTGTACTTTGGATCAAATAAATGCAGTCTTGGTGAGCAGAAGAGACTTCTTTAAAAAACATTAAAAATCTTACTGTTCAGAAACTTTTGACTGGTAGTGTATGTAGTGTGTGTGTATATATATATATATATATATATATATATATATATATTAGGGGTGTGCAGCGGAGCCATTATTTGTATCTGTATCTGTGACAATCTCAAAATTATTTGTCGTGACCGGCCCACTCCTGCGTGCTGTGAATCTGAGAGACGGTGGCCATCTTCATCTGCTGGCACAGATGGGACTCCTGCTGGCGGTACAGCAGACCCTCCGTAACCGGCTCCTCTCTGTCCTCTACAGACACAAACACATCAGAGACACGTGCCATTAGTGATCATTTAGACTCAAAAATCTTTTTTCGTTTTGTGAGTGCAGCATCAACTGAATTCTGTATTAATGCATCAATTATATAATGCATATCAGTGTTATTTTAGTATTAATATAACATTTATAGATATTTTGAATTTATAATTATTTTAAAAATTTCAGTTAAATTTTTAGTAAATTTCTTTGTTTTTTTTATATGTATATTTTGCTTAATTTTTTTAATTTAGTTTTATTTATTTTTATTTTAGTTTTTCACTTAAATTGATTTCAGTTAGTTGCAAAAGCAACATTTCTAATTTAATTTCTACCTTTTTTAAACATTTAACCATTTTCTAAGAACTATATTTTGTTTATTTCAGCTTTTTTTTTTGATAAAGGTTTTTTACTTTAATATCTGCATTTATGTTTCAGTGTTCACTAAAGAGTTAGAATAAAATGCCTGAGATAGTGTTGTCAAGGAGGGAGGTTACTATGGTTGTGACAGCATTATTTAATGAGCTTACTAACCACTGACTGTAAACATCACACCAGTAATCAATAATACAGTACTAGTGTCTGTGTGCAGTTGTTTATGACGACTTTGCATGTTACTGCTAATGTCGTTTGACAAAAGATCTCATGAGGTAAATGAATTTTTGATGAGGTTTAATACGGTACAAACTGTGACTGCATTTCAAAGACTGAGCTGACTGACACACGTGATTATGTGTGCATGCATTTTCACTGGCCTCAAGGACACACACAGGGCCTTTCTGCCGTAAACATGCACACTTAACACAATCATGTACTTGGGAACTTCATCCTTGTTTCCTTAGCAACTGAGCATGAAGCACAGAACACATCAGCCTAAACGAGACACAGCGAACACACCCGTTAAACACCAGTCCATCTGTGTGTGTATCTTACAGGAAGAAGTGAGACAGACACAACTTGCTCTATTAGTAATGAGAGTTTTGTTGGAGTTATAAGCTGCATGTTGATCCCCAGCATGCAGTGGTTACATAAAGTGTAAATCATAAACAGAATGTATAATTTCATGAACAAACACGCCCTCTGCTGGACACATGCGGAAACTGTCAACTGAGTGTCAACCAAAGCAGAATCTACTAAAAAGGGTGTTTTCGATTTGTAAAAAAATATACTAGCATACTACTTTCATTTAGTATGCAGTGTACTGTGCATAGCCTGCAGCTTTTCGGTATGCATACAATACCCACATAACCTACTTCCTTTGTCAAAATGTCTAGTACACAACAGAGCGAACTTCATGGGATACTGTATCCCACAATGCAGTGCTCTCAACTTGACCTTAATCATGATCAATTACTATTTTCCTTTTGTTATTCTCATTTTTTGTTGGGACTGTTGAATGTATAGTCTACAAAATAGCAAAAACCATATTTATCATTCAAAAGTTTGGGGTTAATAAGATCTTTTAAAATGTTTTCTAAAAAAGTCTCTTACACTCATCAAAGTTGCATTCATTTGATTAGAAACACAGTAAATACAGTAATACTGTTAAACATTATTACAATTTAAAATAACTGTTTTCTACTTGAAAATACTGTAAAATATAATTTATTTTTGTGATCAAAGCTGAATTTTCAGCATCATTACCCCAGTCTTCAGGGTCGCATGATCCTTCAGAAATCATTCTAATAACATTTATTATTATCATTGATGAAAACAGTTGTGCTGCTTCATATTTTTGTGAAAACTGATATTCTTTTCGGGATTCTTTGATGAACAGAAAGTTTAAAGAAACAGCATTTATTTGAAATAAAAATGTTGTAACATTGTAAATGTCTTTTACTGTCACTATTGGTCAATTTAATGCATCCTCGAAACACAAAATAATTTCTTAAACTAAAATAATCTTACTGAGTCCAAAATGTTGAATGGTAGTGTATATCTGAGATGATAATTTGACAGCTGATAAGCGTACTAATTTAAACCTGTACACTCATTAAATCATGCTGTACTAGTAAGAATACAAATTATATATTCCACAGTATGCAGTGAATAGTGTGCTATGTAGTATGCTACACAGTAGATTAATTTATGTGTCACTGCAAATATGATTTTAATAATTTAAAAGCAAAAAAGAAAGCTGTACCTGTGTGAGGCAAGAAGGCCATGCTTGCTATTGGCTGGCTAGGCGTCTTCCGCTGCTGTGATTGGTCGGGCGGGCAGTAGAGCCGTGTTGAAGTGCTGTGTGTCTGCGGCTGTATGAGAAGCGGTCGAGGGGTCTTGTTCAGCTTGGCCTCGCCGTCCTGCGTTGTGTGCGTGTAGAGGCACGGCGTGGAGAACGATGCTGGGAAGAAGATATCTCGCTGGTCTTTGCTAAACTTGGGAGTGCTGGGTGCATCACTGGAGCTCTGACAGAGAGACAGATGGGACAGAAAAGCAGTGCCATGATGTCATCTCTTTCAATACTTAAATGGAGCCAAAGAAACAAAGACTGAAATAAGCTGATGATGATGATGACCACCTGCTCTTTACTTCTTTGCATTCTTTTAGTCAATAAGACAAATCACTATAAATAACCATTATAAATCAAAGAAAAATAACTGTTTTCTGTTTGAATAAAATGTAATTTATTCCTGTGATCAAAGCTGAATTTTCAGCATCATTACTCCAGTCTTCAGTGTCACATGATCCTTCAGAAATCATTCTACTATGCTGATTTGATGCTTAAGAAATGTTACTTATTATCATCAATGTGGAAAACAGTTTTTGCTGCTTAATATTTTTGTGGATTATTTTTCAGGAATCTTTGTGGAAAGTTCAACAAAACAGCATTTATTTGAAATAAAAATCTTTTAAAACATTATAAATGTCTTTAGTGTCACCATTAAAAGCATTCGTCATCACAAATTAATGCAAACATGTTGACTAAATAAATTTCTTCAAAAAAAAAAAAAAAAAAAAAAAACTGCAACCAAACTTTTAAACAGTGCTATATATTTTGAGATGATAACTGGATACCACGCAATAAATTCTATGGATAAGTAATGAGGTCATGCTGTGGCATACTAAAATAAATTAATATAAATCACATAATATCCATTAAGCAGCATTTTAACTCTTAGAATTAGTATAATAGCAATACAGCCTCTAAAACAACCAATCAATGAGCAGGAAACACACTTGTTGAGCAAATATCCAATCAAAAGCTCACGCTACAAACTTGAACATCCAATCAGCTGCATCCGTGAGGCCTACCTGTGAACTAGTGTTTCGTTTTGCCCTGCCAAGATCCCTCTATCAAGATGGACGATTCAGTAGACGCTCAGCAGAACAGGCAAACAAACTAAACAGCTCTGGGTCCTGTGTGTGTGTGTGTGTGCGTCTTGAGAGAAGCACTCAGGGACACGCTTACGGCTCCACAAACAAACTACACCACAACAGAACCAGCTGTTGCCATAGCAACAAAACCAAACCGCAGCCAATAGCTTATCAAACGACCACGCACTCTCTCCTTCTGGAGAGCTTCGCTCCGTCTCTCTCAGAAGTGTTGGACCGGTGCGGATCACATCTTCTTGGCTTCGTGCACTAATGTTCAGTAAAAGCTTTCAGTAGGAAGGATGGAAACTTTTATGAAGCTGCAGCATATGATAAAAGAAAGAACCAAACTTTTCTTCAGAAGAAAATAGGAGTGGTGCTTGTATGTGTGAAACTAGAACAAATAAAAGGTTGCTAATGTGTTGTAAGATGTTTGCTTATCAGCCCAAGTCTAAAGACATCACCCCAAAGTTTCTATGAAATTCTGAAGGGCTCTCATTTAATGCACCTGAGATTTGTTTTGCACATTTTATCAAGTAACAGGTCAATTCATGATTCGTAATACAGCAAACATATTCTGTAATTATAGTAGTACAGGTGGTTGCCAGGGTGTTGCTAAGAAGTTTCTACACTTTAAAAAAAATAAAGGTTCTTTATTAGCATTGATGGCTCCATGAAGAACATTTATGGACTCTTTCCATTCCACTAAGGCTACATTTACACTAGTGCGTTTTCGTTTTAAAATGCATAACTTTTGCTACAGTTACGCCTGTCGTTTACTACTCCAGCGTTTTTGATCCTTGAAAACAGAGACTTTTGAAAACGCTCCAGACCCTGTTTTCCGGGCTTGCGTTTCAGTGTAAACGGAACAAATCGGAGACTTTTGGAAAAGATGGCGTGGCTACCCACATTCGCTCTGCGTATCCTTGACGACTGTGTAAACAATAACATCATGCTCATTGTTGTACCCATAGATATGCATAGGTAGATTCCCAATCGATCGCTCCAAGCACGCAGACGCATCAGCCATCTAATGGCGCTTTTCCACTGCGTGGTACGGCACGGTACGGTTCAGTACGGCTCACTTTTGGGGGGTTTTCCACTGGGTACAGTACGTGGTACCTGGTACTTTTTTTAGAACCACCTCGGCCAAGATTCCAAGCGAACCGTACCGTTACCAAAACATGAAGTGTAAACGCTGCTGATCACTGATTGGCCAGAGAAAATCGTCACTGCCTGCGTCACTGAACTTGCAGCACGAGACACAACAGACCCACTAGATTTAAATCAGCACAGCCAGCGAAGGATCGAACGGCAGATTGAATGAGCACACCTTTCTTTTAACAACCAAAAAATGGGTGTTTCGCTCTCTGTTGTCCTCTCGTTGATAGCTGAGGAGTGGATCCAGTGAGAGCGTGATGGAGCGACATGGAATTGAAAAGTTTTTCAGGAGTCACGGCAGTAGAGGCGGCGCAACTATAACGACACGTGAATAATCCCGCCCACTCTAAAGTGGTACTAAACTGCAGTGGAAACGCAAACCGAGCCGAACTGAGCCGTGCCGAGCCGAGTCGTACCACGCAGTGGAAAAGCGCCATTTGTAACAGTGAATCTACCTATACATATCTATGGTTGTACCTGCATGAATGGTCATGTGACATGCCTTTTTTGGTTGTGTAGTGTGGACAGAGATTGTTTCTGAAACGCAGAGCTGTTCACTGAAAGGTTCTTTGAGGAACAAAATATGGTTCTTTTATGGAATCGCTGCAAAAAAAAAAAAAAAAAAACTGTTTTGGAACCTTTATTTATTTTTAAGAGTGTAGGGTGTCCTGGTTGGATTTAGCATGTTGCTAAATCTGTTCAGATCATGAAGATTCCCACTGAGATGACCAAGATGGTGCACTCTTATTACTATAAACTCAGTCTACATGCTTTTTTGTTGTCGTCTTATGTCTTATAACTTTACAGAAAGTATCTTTCCTGAACAAACTGCGATTTGAGGTATCGTTAACGTCTGTAATACAAACAGTGCAAAAGTTACATACTGAAGTTCAATTTACCATACCAGCTCACAAGTAAAAGCCTGTACACACCAAGAACAATAACTTTAACAATAACTATATTAAAATCACACAGGGGTGGGTGATATACCAGTAGACACGATTAACCGGTAGAAATTTGTCAAGCGGTAGAGATTTTGGACTATCGTCTCGATCGGGGTTACACGCTCATGTGACGCTGTTTGCACGCAGTTTTAAGCATTGTAGTTTAAAAACAAGTGATTTTAAGCCGTTGCAATGCAATCAGCAGCGAAAGAGAACTCATTTCACTGTTTGCGCACACTGTCTGAGAGACTGTTTCTGAGTGCTGTCAGAGAGGCAAGCGCACGTTAAGAGTATTGAACGGAGTGATTTTTGCTGCTTTATAGACCTTGAACGGTTAAATACACACACTTGTATGTGTCAAAATGCCCGTCTTTGCAAATATTATGTAATTTAGGTCTTAAGTGAAAGCAAACAGCTGAGAACGAAAACACACGTGTAACAGTATAGTGCAGGGTTCCTCAAATCTTTCCCTGGAGGGCCAATCTGCTGCAGAGTTTAGCTCCAACCCTGATCAAACTCACCTACCTGTGATTTTCTAATGGTCTTGAAGACTCTGATTAGCATGCTCAGGTGTGTTTGATTAGGGTTAGAGCTAAACTCTGCAGGAGTGGGCCGGATTTGAGGATGCCTGGTATAGTGGATCTGGGCAGCTGTTAAAGTGACAGCAGTCTAATATTCATGATGTCTGTCATTCATGTTAATCAAACGAAAAAAGAGAGAAAATCTCTCACTGCTCTTGACTAAATCACTTTTAGAACTTTAATAAGATAACTTATAACTTTAATATTTAATTTACACAGTGAAGAATATGCAGTGTTTTTATACATTTGATTACTTTATACCATGTATGTAACATTTCTTATTTGTTCTACTGTAGTTTTTTGTTCTATTGCCTGTAATTAGTTTCTTATTCTTATTTAATCGTTTTTTGTTTTTTTCTAATTTAGGCTAGTATTAGTTTTTTGTGATATTGACACTGGTGACAAGAATTATGAAATTTATATGGTATCAAAAATTTTGATATCATAAAGACCTTACTTAAAGCAAAAATAACTAAACTATGATATATCGTGGGAAAAAAACGATATTGTTACCGTGAAATAAAATTACTCTCAGCCACAGTATCTGACCCTAAATCAACACGGCAACAAGCATCTGTTCTCAACCTGCACATTTGTGCCACAAGGGAGCCAAATGGTCACACTAAAGCAGAGGCTAGTCTTAAAGGGCCCCTATTATGCAAAATCCACTTTTACATGGTGTTTGGACATAAATGTGCGTTGGCAGTGTGTGAACACAACCACCCTACAATGATAAAAATCCACCCACTCCTCATTTTTTAATCCCCTTTAAACCAAGTCAGTCTCACTAGACAAGCAGTTTTGATTCTCACCGCAGTGTGACGTCACATTAAGGAGGGCAGGGCCACGGGGGTTGATTGACAGCTCTGCATTGCTATAGTTTCCGCCCTCAGCGGTTACGCTGTCCTTCATTTTCTCCGCGCTCGAGCAGCTGTAACGTCAACAGTGTCTTGCAAGCAATCCCAGTGCTCTGTGTTTGGATGTAAGACTGAACATAAGAGTTTTCATTTTCTCCCAACATCTGAGCTGCTGAGGACGCAGTGGATTACTTTCATTTTTCAAGGTAATGCGCCTCAAAATCTACCAAATACGTGCATCACCCCAGACTCCTTTGTGAGTGTCATATCATTATAGTGTTTAGCGTTTTAACCGTATTTGTGTGTGTACATTAAGTATTTTTTTAACTGATCAGCGCCGCGCTTGTGAGATTAACTTTATTTGACGCCGTTCGTAGCGCGAGATTCTTTCGGTCGCGCGGCTCGGTCCATTGATCCGTGGGCTCTGTAACATCACGCTGTTTCGTCCCACTTTCAGTGCATTTGACTTCCCAAATGTACGGCTCAATACCGGTTCTCTCGCTCTCAGTTATACTGCTTCTACCGGCTGTTTATTGCTGTAGATATGCAATGCAGAGAGACGTATACGCAAGCCCTCTTCTGGAGACGGGCAGGAATATGCAGCTCATTTGCATTTAAAGCAATACACTTCAAATCAGCTCTTTTTTTAGACACACCCCAATAATGACATTTTCCAGCTATTATAATAAATGATCTGTGGGGTATTTTGGGTTGATCTTCACAGACACATTCTGGGGACACCCAAGGCCAATATTACATCTTGTAAAAAGGGGCATAATAGGTGCCCTTTAAAACAGTGCTAATGGAGAGAGGTGTAGAAATGAACACGTGTAGAGTTATGCTGCATGGAGTGCAGGAGGTGCGTTGGCACAAAATTGTTACTATGGAAACGCTCCTGCTAGGTACAACATGCTTTAACATACAAGCAGCACAAACCAACGTGTTCAGCCATGTGCGATTATGTACATGAGTATGTGTGCTTAAATATGGATTAACATACTGTACATGTATTAGACAACAAAGTGGTACGCCAATGAGGATTTGTGTCAATTTTGATTTTAGTACACAGAAATGAGACTGTGACCTGCAATTTGCATAACAGGCTGAATTTTGTAATTGCAAGTGAACAGACTGTTGGCAAATGGATGATCATCTGATACAGTAATTATGTAATCTTATAAACGCATAGCCAAACATTAAGTAATTTGCCCTTAAAATATTTATTTACTATGGTATCCAATGTTTCCTTCTAACCATAGTTAGAGTAATTATTGTTTCCACAATAAAACTGCTGTAAACAAAACAGCAGAATGATTTAGAAAGAAGAGTCTGATCCCACACTAGTGTGATGTTTACAGTAGAAACAATAACTGTAGCGACTAGATTTTTTAGTAGTGTTTATTCGACACACAATGCTAGGGTGTTGTGGCTGATTGCCAGAGCATTGCCATTTCATTCCCAAGGTATCCTCAATGTTCTTTAGCACATTTGCTATGATATAATAATTAAGAATAATGACAATAATACTTTAAAAACAATATCTTATAATATAAAAAATATTTAATACTACTACTACTACTAATAATAATACTTTAAAAACAATATTTTATAATATAAATAAAACATTTAATAACAACAACAACAATAATACTTAATACTTAACAACAATAATAATATTTAATAATAATAATAATAATAATAATATAAAAACAACATTTTTAAATAAGTATTTTAACATTTTAAAATTAAATATTTATTAATATAATAAAAATAATTATTATATTTTTATATTTTTATAATATTAAATATTTGAATATTATCATTTAAATGATATATAAAATATAGTTTTAATAATAATTAAGTATATCAATAACTATTATAATATGATAAAATATTATAAATAAAATATTAATTAAAATATTATTGTTATATTATTATTATTATTAAATATTATTATTTTTTTATTTTTTATTTACAGATTTCATTTTGGTGGAAAACTGCTGTGAGACCTAAAATCTGCTTCTTTTTGGACAGCAGATTCAAAAGTGATTCTCATTACAAAATTGGGGAGATTGTTAGTTTCATATACTTGTCAATAGCAATTTTGCCTCACATTTGGCACTTTCCGATTGTTAATTTTGGACCCTGGCTAAGATTTTAAAGGTGCCCTGTGCACACGGTCACTAGATGGTGCTGCTTATGCTGTGCTGTTGGAAGCTATGATATCCATGAAATACATGCACTTAAATGTATTTGAAAATGCAGCATTTTTCTCTCCGATAGAGCAGTTCACATGGGTAATGCTTCAGATTGGTAAATGTTTGTAACATTCATACGTTGTTGTTTACAGTGAGTGTTCGTTTCCCCATGCACAGGACAAAATACATTCACCTGTGCATTATGAAAAAAGCCACACAGTCATACACACAGTCCACGCACGGGAGTTTGCAACAGTGCAATTTTTTTTTCTCTCTATCCGCGCTTTCTCCTGCACTCTAAAAGCCACATGATGACTCAAATGACAACAAACAGCAAACAAAACCATTCATAACCTCTCAAAACAACAGCAGCTCTTCCTGTAGCCTTAAATGACTCTAATTTCACAGCACCTGCAGATGGAGAGAGAGAGCGAGCGAGCGACTCTTTATAGTCAGTGAGTAGCAGACAGCACAAAGAGACAGCAAACCACTGACAGCAAGTTAATGAACTCCAAACACGTTAATGGACCTTCAGCAATTACAGCAATTGAGGAATTACAGAGGTTTAAAAGCGGCTGGATGCTGCACATGTAGTTCAGGAGCGACAGGATTTATGACGAGGAGGCATTGGAGCCTAGCGGTTAACAACTAACCACAGAGGTTAAAACGCTGACTTTTACTCACCCTCATGTCATTTCAAACCTGTATGAGGCTCTGCATCAAAGTGTCTCAATATTTTAATGCAGTTATGGTTAGATATGGACAAACATTGTCTATCCCTGCAGTAGATGCAATTTCCAACCTCATCATTTTTGTTTTCTGACTTGTAAAGTATCCCGTTACGCAGTGAGAAAACACTGTACAATAAAGCGTGAGTGAACTGTCCAAATGAATCAAATAGAATTGTGAACAAATTCAGACCTTTTTGCAAACCTGATTAACTGATTAGATCCAAAGAGAGATTTTAGAATATACACACAACATGATTGCTGAAATATTGTCAGGGAAAATTATTCTCAGGTTTGTACACGGTCACCTCCAATATCAGACAAGGATTTATCAGTAATATTGTACTAGGGCACAGCAGTATTTCAGAGCGACTCATGGGGCTAGTGACACCTCTGGTTCACGCTGTTCTTTTCCCTACAATTAAAGTAGTTGAGGGCTATGGAAGCCCGTTTCTGTCACTGAATAAAAACTAAAAAGGTAATTGCAAGTTTTTCTTCTCACAGTTATGACTTTTTTTTTCTCAGAATTGCGTGATACAAACTTGCAATTATGACTTTTTTCTCAGAATTGATAAATAAACTCAACTGCGAGTTATAAAATCAAAATAGTGAGATACAAACTCACAATTGTGAGAAATAAAATCAGAATTGCAATGACTTTTTTCTCAGAATTGCAACTTCATATCACGCAATACTGACTTTATAACTCGAGTTTATCACAATTATGACTTAACTCGCAATTGTGTGCTGTGGGGGAGATATCTCGCAATTCTGACTTTTTTCTCAGAATTGTAACTTTATATCACGCAATACTGAATTTATAACTCACAACTGCAAGTTTAGATCTCTTGTGAGTTTACATCACAATTATGACTTAACTCGCAATTGTGTTGCGAGAGACTGTATAAACTTGCAGTTGTGAGAAATAAAGTCAGAATTGCGAGATTCAGAATTCCGAGATATCTCGCAATTCTGACTTTTTTTTCTCATAACTGCAACTTTCTGTCACACAATACTGACTTTGTAACGCGCAAGTGCGAGTTTATATCTCTTGCGAGTTTATTACAATTATGACAACCCTCAATTGTGTGTTGCGAGATATAAACTTGCAATTCTGAGTAAAAAAGTCACAAGAGCGAGATATAAAGTCGCAATTCTGAGAAAAAAAGTCAAAATTGTGAGTTTATCTCTCGCAATTCTGACTTTATTTCTCGCAACTGCGAGTTTATATCTCACAATTTTGAGAAAAAAGTCAGAACTGTGAGACAAAAAGTCGTAATTACCTTTTTTTTTTTATATATAATTTTTTATTCAGTGGGGAAACCGGCTTCCAAAGAGGATGGATGTCAAGCTCAAAAAAAAAAAGTCCACACAAGGGAAATAAACTACAAGGTAACTGAAAATTCCATTCAACAAAATAATTAATGGTGTTTGGGCATGATGTGACACAATCTTTATTTTAATTATTTATTTATTTTTTTACACAAACTATTTTTACGACTTCAGAACCCCTTTAATATAGTGCATGAGTTGTACAGACAACTATTATTGTGCTTTTTGTCATTTTTGGAGCTCGATTCACTTTCATTGTGCCTAAAGTCTCCATAAAAAAGACACATGGGTTTGGAACGACACAAGCGTGAGTAAATGATGACAGAATCTTGTGCTCCAGGGGAATATGCCTGTAATAAATGTACCGCAAGTCACTTAGGATAAAATTGTCAGTCAGATGACTAATAAGTAATCAGTACAGAAAAAAGAAAAAGAGCTTAAAAAGCCTCAAATCAAATATCTCAGGGAAAACCTCTGAAATGACACGAGTGTGTTATGATTGTGCAGTGACTGACTGTATGAGTGTGACTGAATTCAGTCATGTTTGATTTGAGCAGGTTTGTTAGCATTCTGCAGTATATCACATACACTGAAGTATTTCCGATGAGTACCCCCCACCCACTCACTCTCTCTCAAACCAATGCATGAACCCACGCTTCCCACCGACAGGCGCATTTCCTGTTTGACTGCTTTCTTCAGAGCGAGACGACTTCTGAGGTAAACAACAAAGACGGGAGACCTGTTGAATAAACAAACCGCCTCAAATAGTCTGAGGAAAGAGGATCAGTTCAATTTTAGTGATTCTCTACTAATGCCGTGAGCAGGTCACAATGGAAAGAGCAGCAGAGTGTAACCGTCCCGGTCTTATTTTGAGTCAGTGCTGCAGTGAGTGACTGAGAAATCAGAGGAGATTCACAGTGAGAATCAAGAGAGTTGTCTTCAAGATTCAGAACAATGACTCTGGTGATTCACTCAGTCTAATTTGCCAAACTGACACAAACGGATTTTTGTGAGACTTGAATTGACATGCTAACTGGCATATGACAACGGTATAATTATGATCTAACAGAGTTTTGTTATAATAAATCTTTTTAATTTCACAAAACAAAAATACAATAAATACTTTATTAAATATTCAAACATATTAAAATATTTCATTAAAATAAAAATACTGAATACTTTTATTAAACTAAGGTGGGTGTCATATTACACAGTAAAATAATTTGTTACAAAATATCTCAAATGAATGCTGTTCATTTGAACTTTCTAATCCATCAAAGTATCTTGAAAAAATGTATTACAGTTTTCACAAAAATATTAAGCTACTTTTTTTAAAAAAATTTAACATTGATGATAATAAAAAAATGTTTCTAAGTATTAAATCAGCATATTAGAATGATTTCTGAAGGATCATGCGACACTGAAGACTGAAGTAATGATGCTGGAAATTCAGCTATTGCAAATTACATTGTACAATATATTACAATAGATATTGTTCTTTTAAATTGTAATAATATTTCACAATATTACTGTTTTTCTTTACTTTTGATCAAATAAAGTCTGCCTTGGTGAGCATAAGAGACTTCAAAAACATAAAATTTAAATGACCTCAAATGTTTGAAAAGTACTGTGTATCTGATTATGATTAATTATAGTGTTACTTTCAAAAGTTTTTTTTTTGGTATGTTTAAATATTTAATAATTTTTATTAAATAAAACATTTAATAAAAATAATTCTGAGATTTTTTTGGGATGAAATATGTGAAACATAAAACAGTCAGAAAAAAATAAAAGCACTTCTAAACACTTTCTTTTACTTTTTTTGAGATTCTGTAATTTGTCAACTAAAAAAGTTATACATTCATTTATTTATTTTTTTTGTGGTATTTAGTGTTTCTGTTTCATATATAATTCCCAATCTCAAAACACAGCAAAATATATTTATACAAATTTATATCTCTTTTTCTGCACTGCAGGAAAGACAGATAACTGTTTTATACCCGGCATTCAAATTGGGATAAATAACCCTGATATTATCTTACAACACCGGCCTAATCATATTGATGCAGACGAAAAATAGCAGCTTTATACAGCGCATCCCTAGCTGTGGTGGTGTTTTACACGCTAATGGTGGACCAACATGGTCGACCTGTCGGTTATCAGACAGAAAACATTGTAGTAATGGCGCATTAGAGCAAAGTAAGCAGCAGAGGAGATGAACAGATAGCATGAGTGACAGAGATGTGAAATGAAAGCGATTGAATCGGGGGAAGAGGTGGGGGGCATGTTGAGTGGGTGAGAGATGCAGAGAGTAAAAGAGAGAGAGATGAGACACACAGCAGGGCCTCTTCTATGTTTTGCCCAAGCTGGTTTCAGCACACTAATGAATGGCTAATGAAAAGAGAGAGCGCTCTCATGCAGGAGCGAATGAGAGCCGAGCATCAGGCAGATCTGTATGTGTGTCTCTCTGAAGAAAACCCAGTCAACATCAATCCTGTCACACGCTCTGGGGATGTTTGGAATGCCATACATGTATGATAATGTACCTGGTAACCTCAGTTTTCACTGAAATACTAAAGTTACAACTATTGTTACCACAGTCAAACTGTGCTAATTCGTCAGACAAAAGGTTTTGTTTTTGAAAGTCTCTCATGCTCACCAAGGATGCATTTATTTAAACAAAAATAAATGTTAAAACTGTAATATTATTACAATTGAAAATAACTGGATTCTATTTGAATATATTGTATAAAATATAATTTATTCCTGTGATTTAATGCTGAATTTTCAGCATCATTACTCCAGTCTTCAGTGTCACATGATCCTTCAGAAATCATTCTAATATGCTGATTTGCTGCTCAAGAAACATTGTCAAAAAAATGTCAAAAACAGTTCAATTTTTTCGAATCGAAATCTTTTGTAACATTAATAAATGTCTTTACTGTGACTTTTGATAAGTTTAATGCCCCTTAAAAGCACATCCATAAAAGTATCAAGTTAAATAAATTTTTTTAACCAATTTTAAATTTTAATTTTTTTTTTATAAAGAAACTCAGGTTATTATGCAACAATACAAATTAAGGTTTACTGTCATTTTTATACACTGCAGTGCAAAGAATTTACAATGCGTTTACAATGAAATTTAGTAAACGCTTCACATGATCTTCAACGTGATGAATAAACTGGAAGCATTATTTATTTACCAATATTTTAACATCTTTTTATGACTAATTAGAAAATTAATGTCATAAAAGACGAAGATTAAAACAAAAAATAAACAACCAACAGAAATCTGGATGTGAAGCATAATTTATATGATAAGGTCCAACTGTAAAACATTTTTAAATTATACAAATAGATCAATATATTAAAAGCATAATACCAAATACTACCAAAAAACTATATATTAATAGAATAACATTCTAATATATTAATAATTATAAATATAATAATATAATATTAACATATTAGCATTATATAAACACATTTGACTCATGTATCCATAATAAACAGTTCTGTGCCAAGAATTTCCATTTCCATTCATCACAACAAACCATGTGTTTTAATATTTGAATGTTTAATTTCCATACTTCATACAGTTATGTGAGCCATTTTTTTTAATAGTAGTTAGCATTTGGTATGTAGTGAGTATGCCTCAACTATTCCTTACCAAACACAGCCTCTGTTTCTCTCTTTGTGTTGGTTAACAGAATTTTTTATCATTTGTGACCCTGGACCACAAAACCAGTCTTAAGTGTCAATTCTTCGAAATTGAGATTTATGAACTCCAAACATTATCTGAAAGCTGAATAGATAAGCTGTCCATTGATGTATGGTTTGTTATGATCGGACAATATCTGGCCGAGATACAACTATTTGAATATCTAGAATCTGAGGGTGCAAAAAAAATCAAAATATTGAGAAAATCGCCTTTAAAGTTGTCCAAATGAAGTTCTTAGCAATGCAAGAACTAATCAAAAATTAAGTTTCGATGTATTTACGGTAAGAAATTTACAAAATATCTTCATGAAACATGATCTTTACTTAATATCCTAATGATTTTTGACATAAAAGAAAAATCTATAATTTTGACCCATACAGTGTATTTTTGGCTATTGCTACAAATATACCCCAGCGACTTAAAACTGGTTTTGTGGTCCAGGGACACATTTGAACAGTGAGAGGGATTAGAGGATACTAGCAAAAGGTGCATAATTAATGCATCTCATAAATGGCTCAGAAAAGACAGAGGAGGGTGTGTGTGGGAGGGATAGGAGAGAAAAGAGAGAGAAAGGGATAGCACCACAGCCAAATGTGAAAACATCCAGTGAGTCTGCTGTGTTTCCAATGGAGTGAGCAGAGGAGAGAATATTGGATTTGCATTCCAGAGGGAAAAGCAGCCGGTGTTATTTCCTGGTGTGAGACAGAGAGAGTCTGTGCATCCTACCTGTCTTTGTGCCGAGGTTGCCATCTGAATCTGGCAGAACTTAACAGCTTGATCCAATGCTACATCCTCATCCACCTACAGAGAGACAGAAAGTACGAGAAATAACATTAATAGAGTCATTTATCATAATCAGACACAGCAATACAAAAACAGCCACAAGAACTGACTTGGTTTTTTCACATATTAGGTGTTTTAATGCTGTCCTCATGTCATGTTTACAATAATTTAGAGTTTACAACCAGAAAAACCATTCACAAAATAATTTGGAAACTCTAAATTCGTATATAAGAGCCATGAAAAGGCCTACTTGACTGCTGTTATGTCATGTAAAAGCAGCCTCAACAGTTGAAAGCATTCAATTTGTGTCATTTGAGAGTAGTCAGTGTTAACTTTGAATTTTTATTGTTCTTCGTGACTTTGCAAAAGAATAAATTAGTTAATTAATGTACCGATTAAATACATGGATCCATTTTTTAGCATTATAAGCCTTAGGCATAGAAATAAATCATTTCTGAGTCTGATGATGTAGTTCGCAGCAGAATCATCTTGTCATCTCATAATTATGGTAATTCAAACACAAAATGAACAAGATAAGAAAAAATCCAGAATTTTAGAGCAAACACACAATAAACAGGGCTTGATGTAGACATACTCATCCACAATCACAAATCCAGACACATGAACTTTAACAGGTGACTGTCTATGTTTATATATAAATGTCCATTCAGTAACATGACAGAGGCAATGTTACTCATTTCACATTCAAAGAGGTCAGTGAATCATTCAGTGAGGTCACTGACATATAAAAGGTCAAGTTCACATACAACTACATTATGACCAACTTAGTGCAAGTAACATTCCATTATAAGTCGTCAAAAAAAGACAGTTATTTTTCAGGATTCTTTGATGAATAGAAAGTTCAAAAGAACAGTTTATGAATGAAAATCCTGTCATCATTTACTCACCCTCGCATCATTCCAAACCCATAAGACCTTCGTTCAACTTTGAAATGCACATAAGAATATTTTTAATGAAACCTGAGAGATTTCAGTACCTCAACTGAAAGTCCATTAACCCAAAACTTTGACACTTCATACAGACAGTTCATAAAGACATGGTAAAATTATTGAATCAAGCAGTTTAATCCAAGTCTTCTGAAGAGACTTTATATGATCAACAGGCTTTTATTTACATCTAAACATTGATCAATGGACATACATACAGCACATCAAATATGGTCAACGGAAACTCAACCGTATTCGACAAGAACAAATATCATTGGTTTTCAAACGTCAAGCAAGCGCGTTTGAGTTTCCTTGTACCACTGGATGTGCTTCGAAGATGAACTAGTCTTAACAACATAAAAATGAGTAAATGATGACAGAATTTACATTTCTGGACTAACTAACTCTTAAGTTTCAGTGTATTTGTCACACAAATCTATTATATGGTTTCAAAAGACTTGTAATAGCAAACACAGTCATATGGACCACTTTTATTAATTTAAAGCCCTATGAAATCAGTTTTATTTTTTCCCAAATTCAGTTTTATTTTATATACAGCAGATCCATCTGTGAGCAGATATATTAGGGATCCAATGACATATCCGTGCGTATCTGTGTAAATGTTCGGTGAAGAGTGTGAAGCGATGATCACTGTAGCCAATCACAGACATATCTGTTGAGTACGTGAACACAATGGCCAATCAGCGTTGATTAAGAATCCGCTCAACAGCGCTCAAAATGCTCACGGGAAATGCAGGGGTCATCACATTTTTAAAATTTCAATACCGACTGGTACTGAAGTCGGTAGTAGTAGTACTATCATTACATTAAAGGTCCCATATTGTACACCTTTCTGGATTTTTATTTTAGGTTTTGATGTCCTTAAGAATATATATTTGCGGTATAAGTACCAAAAACCATCTCAATATATTTTTACAGCTACTTTCTCATGAGCTCTGATAAAAACAGGTCGATTTGGCCTGTCTAATTAATATTCATGAGCCTATCTTCTGATTGGCCTGTTGTTTTCTGAGTGACGCACCGCTAGGCCAACCACAGGTAACTAGGGTCATGTAGGACCGACGTCACAATTACGTCACCGCGCTAAGCTGTAAGCAAAACAAAGGGAAAATTGCCCTGGAGGTGGCCCATTCAAACCAACGCAGATTTGGCTACATAAGGAGCTAATATCATCTTGTTGTGATGTTGGGTGCCAGAATCGACCTAATACAGCCTCAAATTAGAAATTTGATCGCATATGTTACCTGCTGCCACTGCCAGACAAAAACCGACGACAGCTGTGGTGAAACGAGATAAAACGAGCGGACTGGACAGAAACGATCGTCAAAAATGTTTGCGTTTACAGCGCACGCTTCTTATCAGGAAAGGGTCAATTAAGTATTGTCTTTTGTTGTTATGGGCGCGTCTGAAGATTTCTTGCATCTCACGACTGTCGTGTATGAAATAATGTCTGTGTGCATGTGTGTAAAACAGCAAACTGACGATTTATATATAATCATTTGTAATTGTATACACTGTTGTGATTAATTGTGGCTGGAATAATATTGTAGCAGTAAAAATAGTTGCCTGCTGAAATCTAAATGTATTTACATCTTCGTCATGACTAGATAGACACGGTGAGTTTGTCTTTACTATACATGTTAGACGTGATCCACCTCATAGTAACAGTCCTGTCAGATCGTCCATCCTTTGAGTGAGAGTGTACAGTAACGTTACAGGTCGGCCGATCTGGTTTCGTCCGTTAAAGTGAACCTTTTCGACATGTTTCCGTGTTGTTGTTGCTCATGGATGCGATGCTGTCTGGGGGTTTGGCAAAAGGACGGAAGGCGGTGCTCGGGAAGTTGTTCGGACGTCACATTTTTACAGAAGTCACAGCGGCTCTTGAAAAAACACAGCAACTTTATGCAGGCTGTGTGCACTTTACGATGGACTGACTGTTTAGAAACTTATATGGTAGTTACATAGCCCCTAGATCTCTGTTATCATGAAAAAAGCCAGGAATTTTCAGTTTTGACAATATGGGACCTTTAAGTAATATTTCTGTCATGGTTTCTTCAAGTCAAACCAAACTTTTATTTTGACGGGTTGCTGTGAAGACCTTTAGGTTTGTGTTTGTATATATCATATGACATTAGTTTTTCTCAAAAGAAACAGCAAAATGCTAAGGAAGTGGCTCTCTAAGCAGAAGATGCAGGATTCATATTTAAACGGTAATTTTGCAGCTTGATATTCGCAGACACTAGTCCATATCGCATTTTGATTGGACTACTGACTTTGATAGTCCTACTGACTTTGTATTTATTCACCTAAAATTTGGCAAATTCTGTGACATTCTGCAATATACAGTAAATTCCATTTTTATTACTGGATTCCGTCCATGTTTTTTGAATTGCGGAAATCACAGGGCCCTATTAATTGCTTGAAAGCTTCAGTTAGCTTGGAAAAGAACAATCTTTTGTGTTTCACAGAAGAACTTTATATAAGTTTGGAACGACATGACGATGACTAAACTGCAGAACTGTCATTTTTGGGTGAACAACCCAACTTAATTGTTCTTTTATCCTATTAAAACTAGCTAATACTAATACTTGGTACATAAAAAAAGAGCTTGACTTTACAAAGTGTTAATGAACATCTCATTGAATTCTGAAGGCAAACATGCAGTCTACTCCAGAAAACAACCCCCAGAAACAGTCCTATCGCTCATTAGCCAGTGCGTGCGTGAAAGCCAAGTAAGCTGCCAGAAAAGCTCTCAGAAATCAGTTGATGATGATTTCTGGAAGAAGAGACCCACGCTAATGAAGGACCATAATCAGATCATCTACAAATATGGAATAAAAAGCAGCATACACACACAAACACAAACACAGTCAGAGGTCCCGAGAGGATGCAGTAGGAACAAAGAATCGCTACCAGCGCTATGATATGCCAAAATGTGCAGATGGCGTTATGGAGTCCTGAAAATGAACAAGCCAAACAAAGTTCTGCCTGTACAAAACACCAAGAACTTAAACAAATAAATAAAATATGCTAGTTTAAAGCAGTATAAACAAAACCAACCATCAGATTGCTTCAGAAGTCATATGTACTACTTTTTTTTCGTCACTTTGTCTTTTTGCTTTTTTTTCCCGTCATTTTGGACCCAGAACCAGTCATTTTCATGGAAAACGGTGGCCAGGATTTTTTTTCCCCCCAGAATTTCCTATTTTGTCTTCCACTGAGTCATACAAGTTCAGAACACGATCAGTAAATGATGACAACTGTTTCATTTTCAGGTGAACTATCCCTTTAAAATGTGGCTGATTAGACAAGTTCTGAAGCTCTTATTGATTTTTTAGATCCTCCCAAATTTGACACACACAGGCTGAAGGGTTATAGAACAAAATGACCTAAATAGACCTCTACTGGAGTGCTTGTGGTCATGGCAACCGGAGGAGCCGGCTGAGATTGGGCATCCCTGGTGTCTGTTTTATGTCAAATAGTTAGAGTATGGTGCTCTCTTTTTTAGTAGTGTGTGGGAGACAGAAAGAAGAAAGAGATGACAACGCCTTCACTAATTCTAAACGTTACTACATAAACTTTTTAAGACTGAAAACAACTGAATTTCTTTAACTAAAGTATCAGGAAGCTATACTCTGGATGCATTTAGCATGCTTGCTAATGCTAACGGTGACCCAATTTAAGTTGTCCTAAACTTATTCTAGCAGTGTGTAGTGTGTGTGCATGTGTGTGGGAGTTAACTGTTAGGACTTGCTCCTCCGGTTGGTGTGGTGTGAGATTTCAGATGTAGTCAAAACACAGCACGACAACCTCGACACCGCACACCACTCAGATGCACAAAACAACACTCTGAGCTTCGGCACAAATGACATACTGATCTTAGTGTGAGCGGTTAAAAACACCAACCACCGACGAAGAAGCCTGACCCGTTCAGCGTAACTGTATGCACAATTTCAACAAAATTAAAAAAAAAAAAAAAACTTTCATAATTAACCCTCTGGTGGTCTTTGCACAGTGGTCGAAAATGAAATGAATGTAGTATTTCTTAGTTTGATAATGTTTTCTATTTAATATTTTGTATTTTTAGGGGATTTTATGGTACTAAATAATATGTATGGTATAGTTATGATCCATTTATTACCTGTTAAATGTCACTTTTTGAGAACTGACCTGAGTTATAAGAAATAACATTTCTAACTTAAACTCGTAAACCTTCAATGCTTTGGAGTACAGACTTAAGTTAAGTGGTCTCTTTTTAAAGAAGATTGCTGAAGTGAAAAATGTTTAAAAAGTGACAATTTTTAAAAAGTAATGGAAGTTTAAGTTTATTATTATGAAAAATTATTTTCTACTCTAAAAAGACAAGAAAATCAAAGGCATAAATCTAAAGTCGTGTTCCAAATTTGAGTCTGATATATATATATATATATATATATATATATATATATATATTAGTGCTGTCAAAAAATTAATCGCGATTAATCGCATCCCAAATAAAAGTTTTTGTTTACATAATGTATGTGTGTATACTGTGTATATTTATTATGTATATATAAATACAAACACATGCATGTATATATTTAAGAAAAACATGTTATATTTATATATTAAATATATTTTTATATAATATAAATTATATGAATATAAATATAAACTTTTAAATACATGTAAATATTTTCAAAATATATACTGTATGCGTGTGTCTTTATATATACAAAATAAATATATACAGAAGACACACATATATTGTGTAAACAAAAACTTTTATTTTGGATGCGATTAATCGCGATTAATCGTTTGACAGCCCTAATATATATATATAAAAAGCTTTCAGTAAGATTTGTTCGGGTGCAGTACCAAATGTTTCCACTTCCTGTCTGTTTGCTTACAAGCATAAACATTTAGCTATATTCATTAATTTAAAAGTTTTCTACAACTGAAATGGTCAAAAGAGAACAAAAACAAACCCACCCTCTTCTTCACCGCAAGGGGTTGTAGGTAATATTAGTTCTAAAGCATAAACGGATGCATATTTCTGAGGATTATGTTAGAACACTGCTTGGAATAATACTGTGAATGCACAATGATTGCATACTACACAGTACAGAACATGGAAATCAGGATGCAGCCATGTTCTTTCTATACAATCAGCACAGAATAAGCCCATGCAACGGCTTTATGATGACTGCATCTCCGCAGCTGTCATTACTATAGAAAGCAGTGGGAGAGCTGGAGTGATGTTTCATGATGGTTAATCTCAGGGTCTTAATCCAGGACTTCCTGGAGTTTAAATGGATGTTTGTGATGTGGATTTAGCATGGGAAAACCTTTAAGGTTCATGATCACATGACATCAATTGACCGCCAAAGTCCAGATTTGCTTTCAATGCGACAAATGAACCAAAAGGTTTTCTGTTGGTTTTCCGCTGTAGGATTACAACACACAAGCTCATGCAGTGCATTCTGGTAGCTTTGATGTCCAATGAAATCATTTGGTACAGTTTTCAATGTCCATTTTTGTAACACTTAACTTCAAATAGTATAATGCACTGTAACGTGTTATAATTAGTGCTGGGCAATGATTAATCGTGATTAATTGCATCCAAAACATTTTATGTACATAATATGTTTACTGTGTATATTTATTATGTATATATAACTACACACACATGCATGTATATATTTAAGAAAAATGTGTTATGTTTATATATTAAATATATTTATATATATAAGTTATATGAATATAAATATATGTAAATATTTTCAAAATATATACTGTATGTGTGTGTCATTATATTTACATAACATATATATATATATATACATATAATAAATATACACACATATATATTATATAAAGAAAAACTTTTATTTTGGATGCGATTAATCATGATTAATCGCTGCCCAGCACTAGTTATAATATGTCATAAAGACCATTGGCCATTGACAAGTCCCTGTACTGTTTGTTTATATTAGGCATTCAAATTTCCAAATTTAAAATTTATAGTGGTGAATGGAAATGATAACAAATATACATTTTTGCATTCCCCTCTGCTCCAGCAGCAAAACAAAAAAAATCCACAACAGCGAGGAAAAAAAAAAAAATCAATAGAGACCGATTCCGTTGGTCAGAATACAGAAAGATCACAGGGCTCCAGACTGAGCCTAAAATGGTCGCATTTGCGACCAAAAATATTAATTTGCGAGTCATATTTTTACTAAGATTGCCACTGTCAACATAAACTTACACAATATGATTTAAAAATTAGCGTGCAACATATTTTTGCCTGCCTTCTGTGAGTAGCAGCCTATCACATCGTTATTGTTGTATTGATATAATAAAATGAGAAAATTTTAAATGAAATTTTATTTGCATTTAAAAACGAAAATATAAAAAAAACATTGCTAGATTCACAATGTTAATAACTGTGAAAACGCATCTTCGCAGTCTGTAAAAAGAGGCTTTTTTCTTCACTATAACAGGACAGTTACATTTTTAAAAACATGAAAAAGAATTTTAATTCATTATATTCATCAATTCAAAACATATTCATCAAAAAAAGGGGTCAAGTCACTGGCAGGTGTGAAATGCATTTTCAATGTCTTTTTGAATAAATGAATAAATTTAGAAAAAAATAGTTTATTCTAATAATAGTATGGCCTGTGGTATGTAATTGTGCCATTTTTATATATAAATTAAATCAAGATGGAATGTTTACCAAAATTAAAGTCATTTTGTGTTGTAGAAATGAATCATCACTAAAGCTCAATAAGCGAAATATCACTAATGGGCACAAAACCATTCATAAATGCTAATGACTGCTGCAGGCCAGTGATAAAAACATCTGTCCACATGATTGCATGAATAAAGTGTGAGAATGTTATTTCTATTTTAATTACTGCAATTTGTTTATAACTGTTGTCACCATTATTCACAAGACTGATTATAACTGTTTTATTACAAAACCTAGTGTGTGGTCTATGAACGCAGCACTTCATCATAGGCCCTCAAAACGCCCCCAATGGAAAACCTGTTCAAAATGTAGGCGACTTAATTATGCTGCCTACTAAGACACCACATTTTAGCCAAATTCTAAGGCAGTGCCACACATATCTTTTGCGGTGAAGGAAATTCAATAATGCACTGCAACAAGTTCATGAAAAAACAAATCCAATCCAATGCATCTTGATAATGCATTATGCATGTAAGCTCCAAATAAAGCAGATTGTAAAATTCTTCACGTACAATCTTTCCTCAATCAGCGAGGTAAAGATGGGCCAATCTGACCAGTGAGTCAGTGTCCAGGGGCCACATTAAAATCTCTCTCCTTTCCACTGTCATCTCAATCAGAGATTTGTTCTCTACCGGGAGAATTAGATGGTGCTTCATAACAAACAACCGTGGGATACACACACACACAAAAACATGCATAAACACACACGCAGAGACAAGCACTACAATTAGACTCAGGTACTGAGACAAACACACACACACACTCTGAGAGCAGATGCAATTACACAGGCAGGGGAAATGAGAGGTGATATACTGTTAGAGAGGTAGAGGCTGATAATGGACTAGATGAGTGCTGTGCGTGTGTGTGTGTATATTGCCAGATAGAGCCATTAACCTCTCATATTAATAACATACTTTAATGGCAACTTTGCTAGTTTGTTTTTTTACCTTGACATAATTAAATACAGAGCTCAACACTTGATGATGGTATTGGGGGAAAACGCATAATGAGACATAATAACTTGTTTTTTGTTATTCAAAACAAAGACACATTTCTAGAGTGAACTGTCGGGCTTCCTTTGCTTAAAAACGCTATGAACTTAACTAGGTGACACAGAAAGTTTTTAGCACTCTGGTATGTGGTTCATAGGGTCTTCTCGATGGGTACTAGATGGTTACTTAGTGGCCCATGTCAAAAGAGTCCATGTTAATTTATTTTAATTTAATATTTAATTTAATTTAATGTAATTTATATGTGAATGATTATTAACTTTTTACTTACTGGCCCATGTCAAAAGAGTCCATGTTAATTTAATTTAATTTAATTTATATATATGAATGATTATTAATTTTTTAAACAGTAACAACTTTTACGCTTTAAACTGAATTTTTGTAGCAATGTAAAATTTGGTATTATTTAAAAAATATTGCCATATTATATATAATTTCTAAAATATATAAGTAATGTAATATAAAATATATTTAGATTTAAAATATTATTTTCGTAAAAGATTTATATTAAATGTTCAATTAAATTAATAGTTAGCTACTTTCATGTGACAAAAACTTTTACAATGTTACAATGAATGTGTTCATCAGTAGTTGATGCAATGTTGAAATGTAGAAAAAGCGCTTAAAATTGAAAAAAAAAGAAGATTTTTTTAAATCCAGTGGTTAAACGTTATGTGATAATAATCATAATTTTATTATTATTATCATTATATAATTATTACCTGACTAGTAACTGGTCTTTGTGTGAATGTACACAAAACTGAAAGATTTTCCGAAAGTGGTACTCTATTTTAGAAAGGAACATTTTAAAGACGAAAAATAAAGAGGGAGAATCAATAAATTATAAATTATTTATTGCTATTGTGCAAATAATATGTAATAATGCAATCAACAAAAAGGCAACTTTAGCCTGATTACAAGTATTTTGAAATGCAATATATCCTAATTAGAGTACTTAATTTTTGGAATCTGATTACATAATCCAGATTACATGTAATCAGTTACTACCCAGCACTCTGTACAATATGCAGATATTCACTTTGTATTCAAGGGCATTTGAGGTTCAATGTGTAATAAAAAGCCAGAAACCGGTCCTTTTAGACCTCACTGACTCTTGGTGAATTCTTATACAATAGCGTACTTGACTCAGCACTATGATGACAAATGTTATGGAGCTCGTGTGCTATACTATCATTAGCTACACCAGTAATTTTCCACAGTTCCATTTGTATTCAATTGGCCCTCGCTCGCTCTCCCCAGGGATGCCTTAATGTCTGTATAATATAACATAGTATACCTCTATTGCACTCGCAATACGCATCCCACTTTACAGCCTGCTTTGTGACTAAAATAATTACTTTTACTAGTTGTTTTTTAAGGCAAGCATTAATATTAATACTGCTCACATTTAAGGTTATGGAGTTTTGTTCAAATCCTTAAGTACTCAACGGCATGTAATTCATCCTGCACCATTTATGCTACTCAATGCTACTTATGAAAAAAAAAATCTCTAAATCTACACTGAAGGAGGAGTCATATCTAGAGACCAGAATATCATCGTCTTGGATGTGGGCTACACACACACACACACAAAAAATTACCCAGAACACCCTTGTAACCGCAGACTGGAAAAGCAGCAGCGATACCCTAGCATTGCGGTGGCACGTTTTACATGTACAAACACCACTTATGCTTTATTTTCTAGGTTATCTTCCTTGAGTCTGACACCAAGAAAATATTGCCTGAGATGTTTCGCTTACAACAAGACAGACAACAAGTTTTGTCCTATGCCGTTTCAGATTTTTCGGACTTTCCCTCATAAATCTTCTCAGCACTTTTATCTCTGTTTTGTTCAATGAAACTTGTGGGATTTCCCTGTCACAGTGATTGTACATTTACCTTCTGTCATGACTGTCATGCCACGTCATGTTTAAATGAGAACTGACAATGCAGAAACCAGTCCTAATAGGGAAGTACGACGTGCTTAATCTACGATAATACGATAACGATAATTGTTGTTTCAGCAATGTGGTATGTCAGTCATTTTGCAAAAAACAAACACACCTTGAGAGTCCACACTTAGTAACCCAGTTAGAATGACACCAAAATTCAATATATATGTATGTTTTTGTCACATTTCTATATAATAGTTGAGCAAAAAAAAAAAAAAAAAAATCACACAAGCAAGTGTGCTGTTTTTCCTGAATATCAGCGCAACTATAAATGTGATATTGATTTTATACATTTATATAATAACATTTTATTCCAGTTCTATAATTATATAACAGTTCAGTAAACAAGAAGTTAATATTGTAAGTAAAATTTTAGACGTTAACTTCTTTTTTGACAACAAAAATAGTTTCAAACAAAGCCAAGCAACAAACAGAAGTATTTATTTCCTTAATCAGGAAGTTGATTTTCAGAAAGATTATTTCGGTAATCAGTGTTTTTGAACGAATCAAATATTTAGTGATCTATTCATAAAGATAGTCCACTTGCTTTGTTCCAGAATGAATCCACTGTTCAAACGAAGCAACTGAATGAATCATTCAATAACTCACTCAATTAAGACAATAGGTGCATTTCTGTAACAGATTTGCGCAAATCTTTTGCATTTTATAAATGTCAATAAAAAAATAAAAAAAAGACAGATCCCGCACACTAAGCAAAATGTTTATTAGACACTGTCACTAGGCACTAAGCAAAATTGGTCATGAATTCTTTTTAAATGTGGTTTACTTTATGATTACATGTTTAAAAATTCTTGATGAAGGTCATGCAACCGAAACGTCATTAATAAACATTTTGATACTTTTTGCTTAGATAGTGTGCGGGATCTGTCTTTTGTTTTTTAGTTTTTGACCTGGTTGGTCTTTGCCTCCTACGCACCTATCGATTGCTGTCAGGTGTGTGGAGATTAATTGTTAATTGACTTCTTGATAAATGTCAATAAAAAAGTCTTGCAAAATGATGGTGTTTCCATTAACCGATGTTAAAGCGACTAAAACAATTTTTTGTTCTCACGATAAGTCACGGCGAAGGATGTTGTTAGGTTTACGTATATCGCAGCCATGGCACAAGCCATTATTTTTAATTGAAGGAGATGTGTATTGTATGTGTCTGTCTTTAACAAAGCAGCGTGGAGAGCTGATTCTGTGATGCTTAGGTGCCGTGGCTTGAGAGTGGCCACGTGTGAGGTGTTTCTTGAAGGTTATAGTACATTTAAGAATGATCATGTGATTTTTACGTACGCCAGGTGACCTGTAAATGCGCAAAAACTGTTTCCATTGCAGTTTTGATATATTTTCCTTTTGAACTGCCTGAAAAACCACCTCATGTGAGCGTAAAAACCTTTTTGCGATGTATGGGAGTTTTTGTGAAACTGACATGTTTCCATTAGGCGTATTTTCAATTCGCAATTTCATTTTGCGCAATCTCAAGGGTAATGGAAAGCAGCTAATGACTTACAGCCACCTACTGGCGGTTTTAGATTCATGTGTAAAATATTCTTTCATTTAAAAAAAATGTCATTAAAATTCTATATTTAAAATATTTTTTTAAATATTAAACTCAAACCATTACTTATACAATTGTAATTGCAGTGTAAATGCATCTAAATGCTGCTTTAGATACAGTTTTTGCACCACTTCAGCACTGCAAAAATGGATTTTGTTGATAATGATTTCATTTTATTGGTAACAGCCTATTGTGCCTTATCACTCAAAATAAAGTTATTGATTAAATGTAAGAATTTGACGTTTTGTCCAATTATTACCAACAATATTCCAGAAAAAATTTGAGATGTCATTTTGTCAGTATTGCACACCAATACACCCCCAAGTCCTACTTGCATCTTTTCTCACCTGTTTAATCAGCATGTAGGTCTCGGACATGATCTTCTCAATGCGCTGTAGGTCATAGGTCATGCCCTTCTGACCTTGCTGCCACACCCTGTAAGCATCCAAAAGCAGCGTCTTGCCCGACTCCACATCATCCAGCAGCTTCCTCTTCCTGTTGGGTCTCTGCTGTAGTCCCACCTCAGGGGTGCTGGGTAGAGGTGTGGGGTTGCTGGCTGTTGGTGTTGTGACCATAGTAAGTGCTCCTTTAGCTGCATTCACCTGATTCTGTAGCTGCTGCTGTTTTGAGCTAATGCTCAACTCCTCCAGCGACAGCTCCGATGCCCGACTGCTCTCTGGGAGCTTATCACCCTCCTCTGTTGATGATTTAACCACCCCCTGCTCCTGTGGTCCCGTTTCAACAGGCGTTTGAGGGTCTCTGAATTTTGAGGCACCTGGCCATGATCCTGGGCCAAGCTCCATAAGCTCTACAAGTCCTGGAGTACCTTGAATGGCGGCCTCTGTCACCTGATTTAAAGGCTCCAGAGAGAGCTGAAGAGTGGCTGAACATTGCTGAGGCATACCAGGAGGTCCGGTCTCACTTCCTATGGCTTTAGGGGTGTCGGGAAGTCCTGCTTTAGGCTGGGTGGTGTGGGAGCATTTGGGGTTCTCCACAGCAGGAGGCCGGTTGGACACATCCGCAGTGGTCATTTCACCCATAGAGGTGGTAGATGGTTTAGGGGGATCACTTACCTGAGAAAGAGAATGATACAGATATGAAAAGACATCTTCACACCACAAAGAAACCACATTTAAAGTGACGCATGTAAAGTAACTGTGGATGAGGCTGATTTTGCTAACAGAAGACAGGACCCATGCTAATACATTATGACTAGTGCAAACTTTAAAGAGGCTGTAGCACTAGGAGTGAAGAAGGAAAAATTTTGCACTACTGGATCTGGTTTAATTCACAATGTATAATGTCTAGAGAAGGAAGCACAGGCATTAAGTTGAGCGAAGCTATCACTCTGTTCTTCGAGCAGTCGGGATGGCATTAACTAATGTGTTAGCACAAACATAAGCGTATCCTTGGCTGTCAGATCTGGCTTAAGTCTCAGTTCCCAAACATGGCAGTGTCTCCATAGGAAACACATGCTAGCAAGGCCACTGTTCAGCTTCTATTTCTAAAACAAAATAAAAAAATAAAACTCTATAAAAAACAAACCAAAAAACTAGAAACAAACACAGAAAAAACAAAAAAGGAAAACAAAAATAAAACCATTTTAAAGTTAAAATGAAAAAAGAAGCAGACACAAACAAAAAAATAAAACCTTAAAAAACACACCAAAACAAATTAAAGAAAACAAAACAAAAAAAAAAGAAAAGAAAAACAACAATGAAAACAAAACTAAAACCTTCTAAAACCAAACCAAAATATAGATAAAAAACAAACACACAAAACATAACAAAACAGAAAACATAAACAAAACCTTTGAAAAGCAAACCAAAACAAATGAGAATGTAGCTTTCATACCCCTGTGAGTTTATCCAGATTGTCTTCCAGCACTTTTACAGTGAAGAAAAATGCTCGCTTGGCCAAAACTTGTCGGTCCACATCTCGCAAGTACTTCCTATAACACACAACATAAAAATATATGATATACGTCCTTGCATTAAAATGCTTCTTATCACATGCTTCATATATAACAAAATAGGAAAACAAACATAAACAAAACTTGATGATAACTGCATGAAATGCTACTGAAATTTTCAAAGAATATTACAAAAAATTTCAAACAACATTCATAGCAAACATGCAAGACAAGGGTCACTGAATAGTTTACAAGCATTTGGCAACACTACACTTCCTGTTATAAATATGCACATTTAATTAAATGAAAAAAAATAAATAAACAAATTAATTATTTGCATTGTCTTACTTTCCCTGATCAGGGGTTCTCTGAAGCATGAGGGAGATTTTAAGTAAAGTGTGGTGATCTTTCAGTTGAGACAGAACATTCAGCAAGAGCACGATGGATCTGTTCATATGAGATGCAAAACTGCCAGGACGATCGATCTCATCTACTGGAATACGCCAGATGCCCTGAGGAAGAGAAGGAGAGAGCCATTAGCAGAGAGAAGAGGAGTTCGTCTGGATGAACTGAGGCATCAGGACAGCTTTAAGCCGGCGCTGGCTGTCAGAACTGGCTCCAGTCTCATTTGCCAGCATCTCCGCAGGAAAACTGATGTTACCAAGGCCACTGCTGAGCTTCTCTTTACAGCACAGTCCAAAAAATACATAAGGGCCAATTATAAACACAATTCAGTGCTTCATGAACATCTCTGATTGCGCGAAACAAACCTCCAGGCAAGTCCATTAACATTCACAAGAGGTAAACATACGGAAAGAAGGAGTGGATGAGTTTGGACAGTGTACCTCTCACAGGAGAAGGTAAAAATGAGAGAAGAGAAAATGGAGAGAAGTGGAGAAATTTTGTTGTTGTAAGGCCATCTGCTGTTGGCTCTTGATGTGTTGGTCTCCGGCCATGAAGAAAATCTGCCCACTGATGAGAAATCTGCCTCAACCCACTCTCTCTCTCGATCCATCTCGAGCTGTTCATCTTACCCTCCAGTCGTGCTGGACTAGTGTGCAAAGTGTATCTGGCTGGAAAACAGCAGACTAAACGGAGCTATTGACAATGAACAGAGATGGCAAACTAATGAAGATGCCAACAGAACATACTCTACGCAGACACTTCTAGTTATGCAAGCTCGATTTCACGTGGCATTGCATTGTGAAAGAACTCATAGCACAGTACGGTGCATTCTCAGGATGACTGCAAGCGTGCAATAGCAGACATTAGCATAAACTGTCTTCCTTTTCCCCTTTTCTCTTTTAGATCAACTACAATACTGTCAGGGTGGAGCAACAGTCTGAAGAGAATCTTGCCCTCTTATCGAAAAATATGACATTGTATCAGAGTAACATGTTAAAGCCAATGTGTTTGAAACCCATTTTACTTCTATAATTAGAATATTTAACAAGATTTAAAAATGCTGAACAGGACTTGATTTTATTTATTGCGAATCAGCATACCAGATATACAGTACATACCAGAATAAAGTCAGGTGACTGGAGGGGAGAAATGAATCAGTCGAACAAGAAAATCATTTTTTATACACTACTGGTCAAAATTTTGGAAATAATTAATGATTGTTTGAAATACATTTTCTGTGTTCACCAAGGCTGCATTTATTTAATAAAGAGTAAAAACTGTAAATATTATTACAATATTATAATATAATTTAAAATAAAAAAATATTACAATTTAAATTAACTGTTTTCTATTTGAACTGTTTTCCTGTGATGCAAAGCAGATTTGCTGCTCAAATATGATTCATTATTATTGGTGCTCAATTGTTAATAATGTTTCTTATTATTATCATTATTGCTGACAATTTTTGCTACTAAATATTTTTGTGGAAACTGTGATACCCCAAATTGAACGGTGGTGTAAAAAAAAAACTATTTATATAATATATAAAAAAATAATAAAAAACGAAATAAAAATGATACTTTTAATCAGAAAGGACACATTAATTAAAAGTGACAGTAAATACATTTATAATGTTATTTCAAACAAATGCTGCTCTTTTGAACTTGAAAAAAACATTGAGCAGCAAAAACAGTTTTAACCACTGATACTATTATTAATAATTGAGCACCAAAAATAATTGAGCAAATCAGCATATTACAATGATTTCTAAAGGATCATGAGACACTGAAGCAAGGAGTAATGATGCTGAAAATTCAGCTTTGCATCACAGGAATAAATTTAAAATGAATTAAAATAAAAAAAAAAGGTCATTTTAAACTGTAGTAATATTTTACAATATTACTGTCTTTACTGTATTTTTTTTACATGCAGCCTTAGTGAGCATAAAATACTTTTATAACATTAAAAACCTTAATTATTCAAAACTTCTGACCAGTACATTATGATGAAAGGGACTTGTCTTTGGACTACTGTGCATGATGAATCACTCATAATAAGCTAAATAGGCTCAATATTTTATTTACGGATGAACAATGCGATGCGCACTTGCAATACACTGGCCAAGCATTTGCATCTGTGCGCTAGTTACGACAGCTCCGTCTTTAAGCAGTGTGAGCGTGTCTCCAGCAAGCAGAGAACTTCTGAGTAAACATCAATTAGCGCAAATAATCTGTTTTCCAACAGAAAGCTTTAACCATGCAGAGCTGTAAGTCTCTGCAGTCTGGATTTCAAGTGATGAAACAGTGTACCCCAGTTTTCTGCAGTCAATCTTCCAGTTTGAATCTTTCTAATTGCCCTAAAAAAGGACACTGCTTCGGTTTGGCCTGGCAGACACCCATGTGTGGACATCTGGACATTCCAGAAAATGTAGATAATGGCACTGAAACATGTGGAAATTGAGGAAGTGGATGTAAGGGAGAACTAAAATATGCAGGAGTGAGAAAAGAGAGAATGCGAAAAAGAAAGAAATGCTAATCGGAATGTTGGATGTTTCCGGAAACCTGGATGTTTATTTGCATGCGGAATGATCTGCAGCTGCTAGTCATCAAATTAAGAGCAGAGTGAACGAACTGATCCAGAAGGCACATGAGAAGAAGAAGGGAGGGTAATGAAAAAAAAAAAAGAAATTTAGCTGGAGGATGGATTAAAAGAAATGAATAAACCTCATATTTTGGGAAGGCAGTGAAAATCTGCCTACACAACAGTCATGTTTTCTACCTCTGAACAGAGCAGTGTGATATACAGTAGCCAAGCAAATATATCTATATTTTTCATCCTTTAGAAAAAAATCAATATACATGCTGATTTTTAAAAGGATAGTTTTAACAAAACAGCCACTGTAGCCAATTAGATTCAAAATGTTTAATGGAGGGAGTAAAATACAACAGTTTATTAATATTATATTATTTATTTATTAATATTATTATTTAGATTTTATTATATTGATTTATTAAATCACTTCCTTAACAAATCTATTTAAACGTAATCAAGGCATGTTTCCCGAATCTTGTTCACTAAAATAACACAAGAAACAATATTCAATAAAAATCACTTTCATTTATATCTATCAACAAACAGCAACATTTATTTACACAGTATAAAGTTTGTTTCAAAGTTGTAAATAAAAGATTATTGGAGTATGTTTTACAAGAAAATACTATTTTAGTTTTTGTACTTCAAATTTGTACTTTAATTCAATGAATTACTCAGATTCTTTGTGATATTTGTGAAATTTGCTATCTATTTTTTCATTGAAAATGTTTCTACACCATTTTTTTTTTCAGTGTACATATATTTGAACTAAAATATTTTAACATATGAAATTTAATATATTAAAGTGACATGGAAAGCCCGTGAATGTTTTTGAGGGTTTGGCACAAATGAATCTAATTCACTGAAACAAGCAGTTTGAACTGATTCACAAAAATGAATCAAACTTAGTAACTCAAATGCAGTTTTGAGTAATAATATTATTATTTAGATTTTATTATATTGATTTATTAAATCACTTTCTTAATAAATCTAGTTAAACATAATAAAGGCATGTCTCCCAGAATCTTGTTCACTAAAATAACACAAGAAACAATATTTAACACTTTCATTTATATCTATCAACAAACAGCAACATTTATCTATACAGTAAAAAAACAAAACAAAAAAAAGTGTTTCAAAGTTGTAAATAAAAAAATCACTGGAGTATATTTACAAGAAAATACTATCTTAGTCTTTGTACTTCAAATTTTCACTTTAATTCAATGAATTACTCAGATTCTTTGTGATGTTTGTGAAATTTGCTATCTATTTTTTAATTGAAAACTTTCTACACCAATTTTTTTTTCAGTGTACATGGGTCAAAGACGTAAAGAAAGCACATTAAATGTAAGTAAAGTGTCTACTTTTAAGGTTTTAAGTATGTTTTTGGAGAATAAAATGTCAAAATTTGGTTGAAATAATGTTACATTAACATAGGCCAATCTATTGTTATTTCTGAAAGTTTTTATGTAATGTGTGGCAACCTTCGTTAAACATTAATTTATTTATTTTCTTATTTGTCTAAGTATTTAATTTTCCTTGGTTTTGTTATGTAAACTGTTCTTTTGTTCTCAACCAAAAAACAATAAAAAGTAAGTATCAAAAAAAGAAATAATGTTACATTGTCATTCAGTGTAACACAATATCTATGTAAAAAAAAATAAATAAATAAATAAATTGCACTTTCTTAATGGCCAAATAAAAAGCACATCAAAACCATCCTGACAAAAAAACGTGGCTTACAATATACCCTAAATATTCAACGCATCACCCAACTTTACTATTAAATAATAAACACTAGTCTCTCCCAGGCCAGCATCAGTGGCTAATGCCGTAACACATAGTTTTAGATGTGAAACAGCAGTCAAAAGAGAGAAGCTGCCAAGAATGAGTCAGTGTGTGTGTGTGTGTGTGTGTGTGAGAAAGGGTTTTGCCCTTTCACTGCAGGGATTACCCAAAGCCCCTCCAGCAGGACACAGTAGACGGATGGATACAGGAAGAGAAAGGAGGGAGTGCATCATGATGGATGGATATGGGAAGGAGGCGTGTCCAGATGGATCAGCGGCTGGAATGCTATTAGACGGGTCTCTGGCACAGGACCCTCAAACTGCTGTGCTACAGTCCAAATAACACGGCTTTACGGTCAGATTACTCACATGAGCTCAGTCATTCCTGCACTGCAGCGACTGTACTTCATCAGCATGTTTACAAGATGTGGGTTTGCCTCATAACTGTGATTTCTCTGTAAATAAACTCTTTAAATATGCATTGCACTTAGTTTTATGAGAAGAAAACATGTAACAAACTAGTCCTTTGGTGAACTATTTGTTGAGCTTCAATGGTGAATAACATCCCCCAAACAAAGACAGCAAATTGCTTAACTTCTGTATAGTTACAACTATTCTGAAAAGTGTTTTAAAAGGTGCATTTACTGTGTAAATGTAATGGTGTTAAATATGGAATGTCTTGAAGAACAAACTTTAGCCTTAATTATAACACTGAAGCTTGTAAATGAATTTTAGATTGAGTGCAAAAATGATGCTACTGTTTTACTGAAAGAGTAAAACAGTCATTTCAGCAACTTGTTTCGCACTTCAGCTTTGCTGTTATGATAACTACACCAGCATTTGATATCATTTTGGCTTTTTGTGTCAGTGAGAACTTGTACCATTGTTTACAAAAAGAGACATAATGAGAGTGAAGGGTATGTCCCTTTCAAAAGGTTAAGTATGACAGGCAAGTGCTCTGGAATTTGATACACAAAGAGCCTCATTCATTCTTCGTTTGCTTTTTCTAGGAATCCCCACACCTCCAGCGGTGAGCAACTAAATACCAGCCACGCTCACACGAGTTTGGTCATTAAAAAGAGAGGGAAAAACAAAAACAATGCTTTCACAGCAACCAAAACTTCCTGATGACTAACAAGAATGAATTCAGCCAATCACCTGCTTCTGATTAGCATATTTCCATTATTATGAGAAGGAAAACTTTTGACTTCAACTAAAAAAAGCCCCTGAAGATTTAAGACGGCGTGCAATGACAAATTAATGAAATGAGTGCTCATAAAAAAAGCCACCAAACCATACAAATTTAGTTCGAGCAGCCTTCAAAAGACTAAACTCAGCTGACCAGCGAAAGAAGAGCAAGCTGTCATGTCTGTTTCAGGCCTACAGCTACTCTTAATGCGATCAATATAATCTGACAGCAAAATCATTGAACTGAGCCCAGCAGACCCATGTGCACGAGCTGCAAAAAGTGTTTTCATTAGTGAAGAAGATGGAAATTTCCTCCGCTATTTAAAAAAAAAAAAAAAAAAAGTAAAATACTTTCTCAAAAGCCTTCAATATGAGCAGTGCAAACCAGCAGATGTGGAGATCTCAAGAACGCTGCAAGATATTTCTGATAAGCAGTTGAGATTCAACACGTTTGACTAATTAAGTGAAACAAGAACGCATCAAATTTGTGTGCAACTTTACCTCAGGGATTCCCCCTAGACACTCAACCTCACCTACTTTAAAAGTGTTAAGAATTATAATATCTAAAGAAGCATTTTCACTCCAAAACTGAGGAACACAGAAGGAAAGCGGGAACAAGAAGCAAGGAGGTTCCCAGTTTTCTGACTCATCCAGCGCACTTCATCACTCCATTTCTGGTCATTACTGCCGCTCGTATTGACAAAACGCAGGACTCCGGCGAGAGCACTATCTAACTATTATCTGCGTCACGCATGACAGAGTCAATGCTCTCAAACGCTCACTTTCTGTCTCTTGCTCTACTCCTTGAACTCTCACACACAGCTCTCCCACCTTCAACCGGCTCTTCCCACCAAATCCGAACGAAACAATCTCAAATTGCCGATACTTTTCCTTCCCACTGTTTATTCCGGGAGCAAAAGGAAACCAAACAGGAAAAGCAAAAGGAAGAAACTCACCATCACCGAGGAGAGCTACTCCACGCTCTGCCTGTATGAAGTGTGAGTAAATGGGATGTTTTGATTTTTTTTTTTTTAATGTTCCAGCGAGAGAAGGCGAGCTGAAGTCCAGGCTCAAAGGAGTGGGCTGCACGCGTGCGGAGGGAGGAGAAAAGGAGAGATGGCTGAACGAGTGTGTCTCAAACAGACGAGCGCTTGCTTTCCAGCCCTGCCATCGCAAAACAAAACGCCCACGCTTCTCTTTCTCTGCTCTGACCCCAGTATGCTCGCTCGTGCTCTCTCTCCCTCCCTCCGCTCTCGCTCCTTCTCTGTACACAGGCGGAGAGACGGCCCCTTCAGTGCGCAGCCAGCCAATCAGAGACGGACTCTGTTTCTCAACCCAGCAGTGCACACCCACACAAACATACAGAGAGAGAGAGAGAGAGGTGAACGAGAGGAGAGAAAACATGCAACAGGATGTCAGTGTGGGTCAAAGGGAAAAGGGTGTATATGAACACAAACAAAGATATGAGGAGACAAGGTGAGGGATTGTAATAAGAGAGAGAGATGAAATGAGAACACAACAGACAGGAAAAAAATGAGACAAGAAGAGAAGATGCTATAAGAGACTAAGAAAGAGAAAAAACAGAGGAAGTGAGGTGAGATGAGACAAGAACAGGAGAAACAACAATAAAAGTAAAAAGGAGAGTAAAGAACAGAAGAGAGGAGAAGAGAGATGAGAAGAGAAAAGAGAATGAGAGACCAAAACAAAAAAAACCCAGAAGAGACAAGAGGTGAGACAAAAAGAGGAGATGAGACAAGAGAAGGTGAGATGAGATAAGAAAAGGAGAAACAAGAATAAAAGCAAACAAATGAGAGGAGAAAAGAACTAAGAAGAGAAAACAGAAAACAGAATAGACAAGAGGACA
>JAFVLL020018640.1:0-14071 GCA_021397915.2 Tor tambroides | reverse complement strand
TTGAGACAGTTCCTTCAGCGAGCTCATGCAGAGCAAGCAGTAGCCCCTGGGTGACAGGCCAAGACCTAGTTACTATCCTAGGCGTTTGGTCGTATCCCCTTAAAGGAATCTCTCCTCCTGATTCCAAGCCTTTGAGCCCTACCCTGGGTCCAGGAGGCCCGGCCCCTAACAGGTAAGTTCTGGGGTATGCAGCTCAGGCCTTTGGCCGAAGGGGATAATGTCACTGACAGCCGTCTAACCGTCCCAGGGGCAACTCCCTTAAGCTTTGGTAGAGTTGGTACTTAGTGCTCGCCTTTGTGCTTGGCATGCACTCCCCTCAGCATGGCAGTGTGGGTATACCGTTCCCCATAGCGACCCCTAGAGGACGCAGTTTGATGTTCCCTCGAAAGGGAATGTCTCAGGTTACGTATGTAACCATGGTTCCCTGAGAAGGGAACGAGACACTGCGTCCTCTAGAATCCTCGCCATGCTTCGGACGCAAGCTTCAGACGAAGAAGCGGATGACGTGTTTTCCCGGCGCCCTTTTATACTGTGGTCGTGCCAGGTAGTGATGTCATAGGCTGTCGCCGGCCAATGTTATTGTCATGTTTAGATGTATGCTTCAGACACCGGTCACGCTGACGCTGTTCCCCATAGTGACCCCTAGAGGACGCAGTGTCTCGTTCCCTTCTCAGGGAACCATGGTTACATACGTAACCTGAGACATTTGTTATGTCGTGGTCACGAGAAAATTAAGTCGTGATCAGGAGAAAACAAGAAAGAAAAAAATAATAATAATGCATGGCCGCTTAGAACTTCCGTAGGCCTACTATACAGTCCAGAGCCAGACTCAAGTTCATAATCAGATGAGTAAAAAAAAATAATTACTTTCTAATTACAGAAAGAAATAAAAAAGGCAAACCTTTATATGTGTAGTCTTTCAGAAAAAAAAGTAAGATATTAATACTTCTGCACTGTCATCATTATCTGTTGGCCAGATGCTTTTTGAAATTGAGATTAATTTTGATGCATCAAAAGGTTGTTTGGTGATCTGAAAATTTGCATGCTAAGACGTGTGAAGCTTAAAGTGTCACAAATTGACCTCTTTGCTGAAAATCAATAATGGAGGAAATGCTTATCGTCACACCATCCTGCTTTATATGACAAAGTTTACAAAACTATAGATAATATTAAAATTAAATGTCTACATTACATGGACAGTATTATTTCCCTGACTTTTACTCTCAATCTTAGTTTTTACTACACCATATAAAACCAAAAAAAAAAATAAATATATATATATATATATATATATATATATATATATATATTATTATTATTATTATTATTATTATTTCCCCAGAATCTTGGATAAAAATGTCCATGGACATGTTATATATCAACTATACATATAGATACCAGCCGCAAGGACTTTGTCACAAAAACTTTGCAGTATTCTCTCTTACATTTCTGCTTATCCATCAGTGTCACCACAGTGGCATGATTTTGTTTATTGAGCAGTTTGTGGCCCTCATGTGAAAATGCCCAACGAATACTTGTAGAAATGTCCACACAAACCATCACCACGACGGAGGATGACTAGAAGTACAGCAGTGCTCAGCACTGCAGGCCCCATCCTTTATTTTCCAGCAGCAGGCATTTTCTGCCACATCCTAATGGCAAGCGTTAGCACCAGGCCCACAATGCAGGCACAAGCTTTTGGTTCCTAAGTATAGCAGGGTTTCCTTTTTCTTTTCACAATAGAATGATCATGACAAGTTCTTTATTACTGGATGAGTCATTTATTGTTTACTAACCATTGTGAGACAGCACACACAAAGAGCACACTACAGTAGGACAAATGGAATATTACATATAATGTAAAGTATGTTTTTAATAGAACTTTGCTCAAAATTTGATAAAAGAAAAGAAAAAATCATGGCTGAAGTTGTTACACATTGTTTCCAATGTCTTTCTACTGGACTGAAAAATTGGTCAAATAAGACCGTGGATAGACCTACATTCAACACCTTTGTGACACAAATACTCATGCTTCACTATATTAGTGACGACAACTCATTGACTACCGTTGTTCTAATATCAGGTTAATGAGATTTTCTAATGCAGGGATCTCCAACCCTACTCCTGGAGAGCTACCTTCCTGCAGATTTCAACTCCAACCACAATCAAGCACACCTGAACCAGCTAAACAAGGTATTCAGGGTTACTTGACGATTACAGGCAGGTGTGTTGGGGCAGGGTTGGAACTGAAGTCTGCAGGATGGTAGCGCTTCAACCCCAGGGTTTTAAACATCTAAAAATCTACAATGACAAATACAATTTATTTTGTATGTAGAACTACTTTCTTATGGCACTGTTTAAGTATCTTGTCCCCAAGCAGTCTTTAGTAATTCAAAACGTCACTTCAGAACTAGTAACAGGGTCTTGGGGCATTGCTTTAGGAACATGCCCCTGGAACTGGTGTCTTTGCCACTCCTGTTTGTATCCTTGTCTCAGGAATATATGATTATATTGTTGTATTCATAGCCACTGTTCAATAACGTGACAATATGGTATTGAGTAGGAAAATGACCGTATGTAAAGCAAAAGAACATGAACTGAGCATTATGCTATTGTAGTACTGAAATATTTTTTCCAGGGATGGCAGTTCTGTTTTTGTTATCAACACACATTTCTATTAAAACTCAAACACAGGTTTTTGGGGGGTTTTTTTGTTTTTGTTTTTTGAGTAGCAAATATGAATTAAATCAGAGCTGTTTTTGACATTAACAAACATTGAGTGCACCTGAATACAAGAAAATTTCACTCAAAATTAAAAATTTTTTTTTCTTTTTCCAAACACCCTTGTGTTCTTTTTCATAGGTCTTCTACTTCATTTCATACCTAAGAACAGCCATTAATCATGGTAAAATCAAAAGGTTTACTGTCCATAAACAATGTCCATGAAATAAATCATCTTAAAAAATGGTCACAATCATTCTGGAATACAAAATCATAGGGTCTTTTGACTTAAAAAAAAAAAATCTTCACTCAGACATTCCCACTTGTTTCTTGAAAAACAGTCTAATAACTTGTTGACGTACTGTTTTCAAATTTAGACCATAAATAAGGGGATTTAAAATTGGTGGCACAAGTAAGAATTCCAGGGCCATAAAATTACGCACACCTTGTGGCAAATTCTTTGAGCCATAACGACTGTAAAGTACATCAAATAACAATGCAGTTGTCACATTGATCAGTGAAAGCAAATGTGGTACACATGTTTGTATGAATTTGTTTCTGCTCTCTATTGACTTCCTGCACTTTTTAATCAAGTGAATGTATGAGCAAAATATCAATACTGCATGTCCAAAGTAAGCAAGAATAACAATGTACCCAAACACATTATTTAGCGTTGTAGAAAAACACGAAAGTTTTGCAACTGCCCAAATCTCACAGTATAACTTTTCAATAGTAGAGCCACATAAAGTGAGTCTAGCAATTAATATAATTAGAACAGACATGCACAAAAATGGAGTCAGCCAGCAGAAAAGGATACACTGAAGAACTCTCTGACTAGTCATTACTGAATGATACTCTAGTGGTCTGCATATTGCTACATACCTGTCATATGCCATCACTGTTAATGTTGAAAAGTCACATAAAGCATATGAATAAATGACAAATATCTGAATCATACATCCAACATAAGAAATCACATGATCATATGATAATAAATCATACATGAATTTAGGGTAGAATCCAGCGGTGCCAAAAAGTCCATTTACACATAAATTACAGATAAACAGATACATTGGCTCGTGAAGTTTCTTATGTGAGAGTATAGTGAAAATTACTGTTACATTACAAAAGACCATCAAGGGATAAAACAGTGCAGTGAAAGAAAAAAACACATATCTGTTTTCCATTGTTTCATCGAGACCGGAGAGTGTAAATACTAGGACACTGGACTCATTCTCCAGCTGTGGCTGCATCTGGAATGATAGAATCTGTTGTTGTTATTAAGTTATTGGAAAGCTAATTAGACATAGAAGGATGTGTTAATTTGAATGGTCATGGTCTTTAATTCGGAAGCCTGTATATGAAATAATAATAATAATAATAATGCAAATATCAAATCATCTAAAATTAGCATTCATTGCTGTTTTTTAGTTATAAGACCATTACTTGAAATCTTACCATGTTCTCTGTTGGCATGTTTCCTGCAGTGTTTTGTTAAGGTTTGATTTGATTTGTTATATATGGACACTGGTCTCATGCTAATTGCCTTGACCACAAATGCTGAAAAGAGTTTTAACAAGCTCTCTAAAGGCTTTTTTCTCTCCTAAGTCAAAATAACTATCCATCTATGCTCACAAGTAGATTTAGAGAAATTATCTATTTAAATCGTTATTGTCAATCATATTCCTGCCAACTGTCAATCCATTAGTTCCAACACTAAATACAATATGAAACGTGTATGATACAATTATAAAAAAATAAAAATAAATAAAAAAGGTTATATTTTCTGTTATGTTGTTAGCTCACACTTTCTTCACTAATTGACTTACAATACAGTGCACAAATCAGTCACTAGTAAAAAAAAAAAAAAAAAAAAAAGAGGTCAGCTAGCAGAGGAAATTTAAGACTTGCTACAATAGACTTTAAACTCAAACATAATACATATTTATAAACAACTTTAAAAATATATATATATGGGCTTGACATTAAGCATTCTCATGTGGTTGTCCTTCGGACAAGTAAATTTGTCATTTACTTGTCCGAGTATAAATGTTACTTGCCCGGAGAGAAAAAAAAGAAATTTTAATTGAGTTATAAATATAATTATTTATTGTAGTTATACAAAACACATTTAGTTTATTTAGTTAGATTTTTTTTTAAATAAAATAATGAAAAAAGTAATAAAGTGTGATAATACTATTATATTTTAAAATAAAAAGGGAGTATTAATTACAAATACAATTATTTTATATTAAACTTAAAAATAAAATGCTAATATTTACTTTTTTATATATGAATTTTCAAATTTAAATTATTATTTTTTTTAATTAGAGTTCAATTTAATCAGACAATTAGTATAATAATACATTTGGGCTGTTACCAAACAAATGAAATCAGTATCAACAAAATTTGTCTTTGCAGTGTAGAGGAAACACAGAAACTGCATCTGAAGTGGAATAGATATATTTACCCACTGTTAATGCAGCTCTGAGGGACATGGAATGCTTTAATCTGCTGTTACAAATGAATAAATAATGTTTTGATTCATAAAACGTTGAAAACTAATATTTGAAATTATTTAAAAAATTGAAAAAAATACTGTAAATGTGAAATTAAAACCACCAGTAGGTGGCATCAAGTCACTGTTAAGAAGTGAATCATTGCGATTGAACCGAATCATTTAAACGGGTGATTCATTCAGGAACGAAACGCCGTCATGTTGCTCAGAGACGCAAAACAGTGCTGTGGCTGTGTTTGGAATTATTTTTGTTGGTGAAACAGAGCAAAAACAGGAAATATGGTGTCTAAAACGTAAGTCTCTTAATGTTAACTTCTTGTTTATTGAACTGTTATAAAATCACATTTGTAATGGAGCCAAAAAAAAAAAAAAAAAAAAACGGCGCTCGATCTTCGTGTGAAACTATATGAAATTATATAAATATATACATTTTCTGCTCCCATATCTTGAATTTTCTGATCATTCTTCATGCATTGTATAATACTAAATCATGCAGTGAAAGAACGCACTCGCACGTGCGCTAGTGTAGGCTTCTTTATTTAATATATGCGTGCACTCTGTAGATGTTTTGTTTGATTCTTGCAATACACTCGTTAAAACAACAATTACGAAATTATCGCAAACGATATATATCGCACACCCCTATAACAAAGGCTATATCATAAATAAAGGCAGTTATTATTGTTTTTGGTATTGACTTTTTCAAGTTACTTGTCCGATTGGGCAAGTAAATTTCTCTTTCAATTGCCCGTCCAAAACATTCACTTGTCCCGGACAAGCGGACAAGCGTTAATGTCGAGCCCATATATATATATATATATATATATATATATATATATATATATATATATATGATTTCCGCGATGCAGAAAACGCAGACGGAATCGCGGAATCTAGTCATAAAAACGGAATTTACAGATTAATGCGGAATGTCACGGAATTTGTCAAAGTTTGGATGAATTAATCAAAAGTAGGTCATTACACTTAAATCAAATCGCGATATGGACTAGTATATGTAAATATTAAGCCGCAAAAGTCGATTTAAATATGAATCCTGCATGTTCTGCCCGTCTCTGTATGAATGGAGCAGACGCGCGGTTTTGTTCACTATATACACAGCGCGCCGCGGTGATTTCAGCATCTGCCGTCTCAGTGAGGACATAAATACATGAACAATATCTCCAAAACTGCTCTGAGAGTCACTTTACGAGCATTTTACTATTTCATTTGAGTAAAACTAGGGTCATATCATATACACACAGTACTTTTAAAGGTATTCACGGCAACCCGTCAAAATAAAAGTTCGGTTTAACTTTTTAAAGGGGACCTATTATGCCCCTTTTTACAAGATGTAAAAAAGTCTCTGATGTCTCCAGAGTGTGCATGTGAAGTTTTAGCTTGAAATACCAAACAGATAATTTTTTTATAGCTTGTTGAAAGTACCACTTTTAGGGCATGAGCCAAAACGCCGTTTTGGTGTTTTGCCCTTTAAATGAAAATGAGCCGGTGTTCCCGCCCCCCTTTTCAGACGAGTGCGGAGCATCTAAAGCTCGTGCTCCTGCAGGCCAGCAAAAACAGGATACTCTCATGCTATGAAAATGTCAGAAACTGCCAGTGGTGGTGTTCAGCCGTATATGTTCGAACCAGAATCGGAGAGTGAAAGTGAGACTGCTGAAGAAGTGACAACAAATAGAATGCAACAGGAAGTTTCTGAATGGTTAGTTGATTTTTTTTTTTATGTAGTTCAAATGGAGATAACTTTCAGTTATCGATTAGCATGTTCTGTCATGATAATCAATAACTAACTGTAGGTGTTCCTGTGGGAACTGTTATAAGATGCCTACAGAGCAAGAGAATGTATGCTGCATGGAAGTAGAACAGGTATAGCTTAGTTAACTTACGGTTATGAGTGATCTCGCTGTCATCTTGCTGTTATGACATGCATTGGTGTTACGAGTTTTATTGCAATAAACGTGAAAAGACAGATGTGACAACCTGAGCAGACTCCCACTTGCATGACTGAACATCCTGGACTGGAGCCTGTTTGCTTGAATGTGTATTCTCTCCAGAACGCATACAACATTTACCGAGCCGACTACGGGAACTTATGGCTACGTGGAATTGTACAGTAAGTGTCGCTGAATACTGTTTGAATAAACAGTATTGTTAAAGTAATGTTAAAGTAATGATTCAAAAGCGATGCTCGCTTCAGCTCCTGGTGTGGTGGTGGCGCCCAGTAATGGACTTTCAGCTCATCATGTCACGGTCAAAGAAACCTTAGATAAACTCTCCCAGTATCCTTACGGTACCACTGTAGAACCTCCAGAGGTGGCGGCATCCGCTGCAGAATCTCTAGAGGTGTCAGTGGTACTCACTTGTGAATTTACTGTCAATCCTGTTTCAGTTACTGATTTTGGTTATGAAATGTATACCAGTCCAATTTCAGTCAATGAGCTCTGTTGTGAATTGTCAACTCTACCCGTCATTGCCAATGATTCTAATGTTGAACTGACTACCAGGGAGATGCCATTTAACTTATCTGATTTTGTGCCAGCTGCCAATTCCATTTCAGTCAATGCGTTTGTTTATGAACTGTCCGCTTGTCCAGTTTCAGTCAGCAAGCCAGAATTTGAACTGTCTACCTGTTCAGGTTCGGTCATTGAACATGTTTATGATCTATCTGTCTGTACAATTACAGTCAATGGATCCGATTATGAACTGCCTGTCTGTCCAATTACAATTGAAGGACCTGATTCTGAATTATCAGACTCTCCAGTCTCTACTAATGTGCCTGAGTGTGAACTGTCAGCCCGGGAAACTACTGATTAACTTTTTGTGTTCTCTGCCTTGGCTCTTGGGGTCAAATATGCTCTATCTGTCTCGTGTGTCTCAGTGTTCCCTAGGTCCCAGTCCCTGCCATAGTTTATAGTTCCTTCTGCTCCAGTCTGGTGGTCTTCTGCTCCGTCTGCTCCGCCGTGGTGGTCTACTGCTCAGGTCTGGTGGTCTTCTGCTCTGCCGTGGTGGTCTTCTGCTCAGGTCTGGTGGTCTTTTGCCCCGCCATGGAGATCTTCTGCTCCGCCCTGGTGGGCTCCTGTTCCGTCTGCTCAGCCCTGGTGGGCTCCTGTTCCGTCTGCTCAGCCCTGGTGTGCTCCTGTTCCGTCTGCTCCACCCTGGTGGGCTCCTGTTCTGTCTGCTCAGCCCTGGTGGGCTCCTGTTCCGCCTGCTCCGCCCTGGTGGGTTCTTGCTCTGTCGGCCCTGTCCTGGTATCTGGCTCTGCCCTGGCTCCCTGCTCTGTCGGTTTCACTCTGGTTTCCTGCTCCGCCTTGGTGCTCTGTCCTGTCGGCTCTGCCTCAGTCCCCAGTCTCACTTCCACATGGACCTGGCCCTCCGTCCCTCCCCCTGTTCCGCCTCCGCTCCACCACCCTCCTGGATTGTACTGTGAGTTTGGAGCATCTGGAAGCTGCTCCTTGGGGGGGGGGCTCTGTCACGAATCCGGTCTATGAACTTCCATTCACTCACCACCAGAGGTCACTCGCTCACCACATGGACTCTTGCACTACACTAAGTGTTGCACTTCACCACGGACTACAGCTCCCATCATCCATTGCACTGATGACACACACACAGCTGATTGCACTGATTACACAGCTGATTCCCATCACACGCCTTACTTAAGCCATGGACTTCCTCAGTCAGATCGCCGAGTATTGTAAGCACTTATCGCTACCCTAGCTGATAGTTACTTTACGGAGCCTGTCTTAGTTTTCATAGTCATAGTCATAGTCTTGCCTTGCCTGTTTCGGATTGTGTTTTCCCCTGCCTGGATTATTGCTGTGTACCTGGATCATCTCTCTTTGCCTTGCCCTGTTGGATACTGTTCGCCGATCGAAGACCCACGCTTGTCCTAGGAATATTCTTTGTCTTGCCTCTTTCATGTCTGTTTGCTGTTTACTGAACCATGCCTGTTTGTGACCACGCCTTTGAATAAAGCTCTGCACATGGATCCGCACGTCTCACGTCTTGTTCGCCCCGTAACAGTTTGTGGAAACCTCACACAAGCCTGAAAGGTGCTTAAAACTTAAAATCTTAATTGCACTCTTGAAAACTGTTCTCCAAAGACTAAATTTCAGTCCGGCAGAATTTTCTGCACACTTCACCACCAAGATCAAAATGAGCATATTATTTGTTCTCTTCAGAGTTAGGTGCATGCAGATATTACTTGATTTTAGATATAATGAAAACTATATATATATATATATATATATATATATATACAGTATATACACTGACCAAAAAAACAAAAACAAAATAAGCATTTTTTTTAAAGGAAATAGTTTTTGTGGCAGTGTGAATTGACCATAATGCTGTTTGTTAGGTGTGAGATTCATTAAACTTGGTTTGCTATAATACATCTATACTTTTTTTTTTTTTTCTTTTTTTTTTGCATGATTTCAAATTAATTATTGGAACTGGGTTCGTTAAGGGCCTGATTAGCTGATGTATTACAATGCTTGATTCAGGTTCAGTAGAGGAGCATGTGATTAGTTGAGAAATTGTGCATAGTTAATGATGGCTCTTAAATATTTAAACACAGTGTGTTGAATGCCTGCTAAGACTTGCATAATATTTTGAGCCTGGATGCTTACAGAAGGATAATCTTTCATTTATGTGCCAGAAACATCATAAGTATTCATAATTTTGTAGGTTCATGCTGAATTGGTGTTGATAAATGTACTCTTTATATTAAGTCAATTTATATTGTCACTGTTTTTAAGTTACATTGTCTGGAGAGTTTTCCAGTGCCCAAATTTTGTTTGTATTCTATTTATTATGAAGGGGCAAATTATAATCTCGATAATGAAAACATTCACATGTGTGGAGATTAAATTTATTTGCATAAAGTTTGAGTAAACGGGAATATATTCTATGAAACATGTTTAAGTTTATTTAATTGAATATTTGAATGTTTTAAAATATATTTGCATTTATAGAAATCTAATATATTTACATGTACAGAAATGTAATATGTTAACAAATATTAGAAATTAATATATGGACATGTATTGCAAATTATTATATTTACATAGTCTGATATCTAAATGTATTTACATATATTTAATATATGTGAAAAATATTAAAAAGCGGCCAAAATCAAATATTTAAATATATTTTTAATATATATTTCAAAATATATTTACATATATTGTATAAAATATATTTCTTATGTACAGAAATGTAATATGTTAACAAATATTAGAAATTAATATATGGAAATATATTGCAAATTAATATATTTACATAGTCTGATATCTAAATGTATTTACATATAAAGGAAATAAATATATTTAAATATGTCCGAATATGTGAAAAATATTAAAAAGCAGCCAAAATCAAATATTTAAATATATTTTTAATATATATTTCAAAATATTGTACAAAATATATATTTTTTTCTATTTGAATTTTAAGATATTTAAATATATCAAAATATATTTATTAAAAATATATTTCAATCTATGTGACTTCTGTCATTGAACTGGCCCACGTTTGTGAGACAGTCTAGCTTGAAATGGTTAGCACAAACATGTAGGACTTTTCCTGTTTTTTTCCGGGACATTTCCGTCAAATATGAAATTTAACCACTGGGTTCTTAGTGGCTCAGTTGGAGGGAGTCTATGGAGACTCCTATGTTCGTTGGTGCATCCCAACACACGACATTTGTAATGCCTCTTTGCCGCTGACATTGTACATCTCCAGCAGCTACAGCAAGAGAACAGTAATGGCGGACCGCAGTTTCTCACTCAGGGCTGTGTCTATGCTAATAGGGCAGAGAGTGTCACAAATGGGGGGGACTTTTTTCCCTCAGTGATGTGCACAGAGGGAGAATCTGAAACAGCTCGTTCTGAGAGACTGTTTATGATTTATTGGTTTTATAAATAAATGAGTGGGTGGATTTTTACCATTACAGGCTGGTTGTTTTCACACACTGCGGCCACACAACTGTGTTCAAACACCTTATAAAAGTGATTTTTGCATAATAGGTCCCCTTTAAAGACATTGTGCCAGAAATAGGCTATATTACTATTATTTAGTAGAATGTACGTAATACTACTACTACTACTACTGTTGAAAAATAATACAACTTTATTTTTTTAAGAAATAATCACAAAATATTTTAATTTTAATAGTAAATCCCCTTTATTTGCCAAAAATTGTAATGTTTAATTTTCATTGATTAAAATATAAATTAAATCAATGTTTTATGCCTTCATCTGATAACCAGTAAAATTTAAATACATAACAGAATTTCTGAGAGGGAAAAAAACATTTCATAAGGCTACTGTAAGAATAAATAAAATTATTTGTATGCATTCAAATTATTAGACATGCTAAAAAACAGAATTTGGTAACAATAAAACATAAGGTGAGAAAAAAATAAAACATTGCATACGGTCCTAAACATGATGTCATTTTTGTTACACTTTTAAGAAATCAATGTTAAATTGTATATGTTTCATGATTTTAATTAATTAGACATGCTTTTTGATTAATAAAATTTAATTTGATCATTAAAAAGGAGTCCAGAAAATTAAAACGGAAAAAAAAACGGAATCCAGAAAAATTAAAACAGAAAAAAACAGAATTTAGAAAAAAATAAAATGGAATTTGGGAAAAAATAAAATGGATTTCATAGGGCCCTACAATACCTAAACTTAACAACTACCGGTTACAATTTATTTTAAGGTGTCCTTGTTACAGTGTACTACATGTACTTACTATATGGTTAGGGTTTGGCTTGGGGTTACTTGCATGTAATTATGTATAATTTATTGTTCTTACAATAGTAAGTACATGTAACGTGTAACAAGGATACCTTAAAATAAAGTGTTACTCAACTACCTTACTTACTGTAGGTAACCATCTTAAACAGGATGTCAGTGAGCAGGGAAGAGAGACAGTTTTTTTTTTTTTACCTGTACAGCAACTAGTATTTATGCCTTTGTTACAATAAACACAAGTCTTGATCAAACAGGCTTTGGAGCAGCGTCAATTTTACTTTCCCACACGGAAGTGGCTGCATATAAAAAGGAAGCTGCTAACGTCTAACGTGTCTGACATCTGACTCTTTGGTTTAGTTAAAAAGCATAGATTATCTCATTTATGATTTGGTCTTGCCGGTAGTGGCAAAATTTTGAATGTAGTGTTCTGGTGTTCATGTTGCTAAAATGGTGGCCAATTGGCATCACATGATAATTAGCTACTTTCAAATGTGTGACAGAATCAATATGGAAGCAGCTTCATTGATGCATACACCATCAGGAGTTCATGATTTTATATAATTTGATTTAATCTGTTTATAAAATATTTATCACCGAAATGCTGGGAACAAACACTTGCACAATTTTTTTTTTCTGCATACCAGAAAATTATTATTGTTATGAGGTGCTGCACACATGGCAAAAAGCAGCGGAAATAGAAAGCAAATGACTTGTTTGTCATGTGTCGCGTTTGTTGTTTAAAGTTTGTTTTGTGTTTTGCGTTTGCTCTGGACTTTGTTGTTGAAAACCAACAAAAATCAAATCAGCCAAATCGATGTGCTGTTTATTGTTCTATTGTGGGCTTTATCCCTCCTTTCTGTGTCTGAATACATCACCTGCCAAACAACTGGTGAGGATCAAGTATGACAAAGAGTTTTTCCTTCAGTGGCATCGGCCTCGCAACATTCGTCATCCTGTAGATCTATGCTTGCTGCAAGGAAACAGTGCTAATAGCAATGGAATTTCTACCAGATGGGATTACATGGAAGAGAGGGAAGAAAGTAGGGGTACAGGTTAGCCTGAGGAAGGTTCGGCTAAACTGGACTCTGTCCTGTCTTTCATCATGGCTAATGTCTAGTCTCTCAGGAGCATGATCGACAATCTACAGGAAATGGTGTGTTTTCAACATGATTTTAAGAATGCTTGTTTCTTGGCTTTTTCTGAGTCATGGCTAAAAGGCAGCGGCCCTGATAATTATGTAATTATTGATGGGTTTGGCGTTTAGCGTGCTGATAGTGCGCGCGCGCACAGGTGATACCTGAACAGCACACGTTGATATCTGTGAAACTAAACTCATGTAAGCTTTGCCAGTTTAAACATTTAAGAGCCAGAGGATGCGAGCTCGCGCGCGCAGTGAGAAGATTTGTGCGTGCGCTCGCGCGCAAACCCGCGCCTCAGAACGCGCGCAAATATTAAGCTCTCTCTGAAGTATTGTGTTTGAATGGACAAATTCACACAAAAATTATGTCAAAATGCCCGTCTTGGTAAGTAACCTATAGCAGATATAGCCGGCTGAACGTACAGTATCAGGTTCATCTGTCCATTGTGTGAGGAGGACTCCAACGGTTGACTAGCAATTTTTTTTGCTGCTATGAGAGCAGCTAACAGTAAACATCTTTGTTGGACAGACAAGGTGAAGTCCCAAAAGTCATTCATAAACAAATGGCCCGGAGTCAAACATATCTCAGTACCCAGCAACTATAACAGGTCCTGTAAGAGCTGAGACCCAAAAAGGTGAAAGAGAAGGGCACTCCAAAAAAAAACAAACAAACAAAAAAAACAAATATGAAAATGTGCCTAAAGATCCTTGCGAACAGAGATTACACTTAGGAGAAAATGACAGATTCATATTCAGAAAAAAAAATAAAAAATAAAAAGCTTGAGAGTGTGATTCCTTTGGTCCAGATCTATCTAAGATGTGTGACATTACAGAATTCGTATCTGCATGCAATACAATTTCAAAATCTGAAAATTTCAAGAGAAAGGTTGACAAAACAGAGAAAAAGTAGGGTCA
>JAFVLL020018638.1:0-16914 GCA_021397915.2 Tor tambroides | reverse complement strand
ATAAATCCCTCAACTGCGTTCCAAAGCTCATAATTAAAAGAGAATATTATAATTAAGAGAATACAAACAGCTTCAGATCAAAAGGTCTTTTCCTTCTGGTTACGAAAACTACAGAAACAGGCTATATCAACATAGCTGCAAGTCAGTCGACTGGTAACAATACAGAAGTGAAGAATTTTAGGCATATTTAGACTTATGCAATTTGTTACAAAAATAATTGTTACTAGTAAGACTCTAGCAGTTTTATTACCATCACTAGTAAGAATGTTGCTTATAATTACAAGTAAATTTAATTATCTTTTGGGTAAGAGTGTGTTTATTTTCAATTTCAATTTCAAATTTTATTTGTCACATACATATACATACGTAGTACGACATGTAGTGAAATGTATTGTATGACTGACCAACAAATTGTCCAACAAAATTAAGAAAACTTTGTTTACAAAAATAAAAATAGAAAAATAAGTACAGTAAATATATATATATATATATATATATATAATAAACTAGCAATAAAATAAATAAAATAAAAATAGAATATGACTATATAAATTATATAAAATAAAGTGTATGTCAGTGATAAAGTGTCCATGTACTGTGCAGTGTAGTAAAGTGTATAAGTGAGTAAAGGTATACTAAAGACAAATGGTATGTAAATCCCACTCATTTTATCCTCACGTAACCTTCTACAACTGAGACTGACATTAGTGCAGATTGTAAAATTATAGATTGTAAGATTATAGATCTGTGTATGTGTGCAATAACATTGGTGATGGTATAACAATGCTTAATGACTTCTAAATATGCCATAATAAATGGAGATATCTAATTACACAAAATAACAAGCCAGTATAGCAATATCCAGGTATATAGCTAAAATGTTGGCTTTCCAGAATCCACTGAAACTGGGAGAGGTGGAAACGCCTGGTAGGTTAGTAATGTTACAAGTCTTGCACTCATGGCTGAACTTATAGTGCATACATAGTGCAAATTATACCTAAATTGCATTGGTGATTCTTCAACCTGACCAACTGAAGCTGAAGGACTGAAAGTATGTATTTTAAATAAAATTCGTCCCAGAACCTTTCAGTCTTAAACTATAAAAAAAAATACACAATACAAAAATGAATTAAATGTTAAACTACATATCATATCAGTTTTAAGTTGTGTACCAAGGATAACAGAATCCAGGATATGAGGGGGAAAAAAGCAATAAATATTTAACAAAACACACTTCAGTACTTCTACTGCGCATAATTTCAGATATGTATATACAGAAATCTTACAAAAATATCTTTTGTACATGTGTGTACAGTGTGTATGATTGTTTGTATGTATTAAATGCAAGTCTGGCATTTGAAGCCCAAAAATGAATCACAGAAAGTTATTAAACACAATACAATTGAAATGTGATAACACTGTGGCAGAACTATTAACAACAGCAACAAAGGAAAAAGAAAAACAGAATTCTCAAGTGATGTATTGTATGTCTTCTGTTGGACCCTGTTAAACTTGTAAGAGTGTGAAAATTGTGTTTTAAAAATTGTTTAATTAGGTAAAAGTGTCCATAGACAAAGCCTAATGCATACTGTTTTATAGCTGAAGTACAGCATTGAGGTCAGCAATCAGATATTGTGGATGATATTCAAAAATTGGTGTGGCATTCCAGTGGCTGGAGTCTGGAAGAGAGTCAGACATGTCAGTTCATGGCATGGCTAGAAAATCAGTACAACAGCACTTTGGGTCCTGCAGTGGTTAAATCAACACAAATGTTGCAGGTCCTGTTCCAAATAGTGGTGACTCAGGAGCTGGACAGTTACCAAGATCACATTCCTGCTCTATCACCACACTGCCCTTGAGGAAAGCGCTCAAGGTTGCTCCATCAGGGCTGTCCCTGAATCAAGTCGCTCCAGATAAAAAGCTTGTGCCTCATCTAGGTCTATTGTCACACAGCTGACATCACGTGCTGTTTACAGCAACATCTCGAAGTCAAAAGCATGCCAGTTTTTCACCAAACAACAGCACCTTCTGCTGATCACCCCTAAACTTCACATCAACAGGGTTTAGTTTAGACTGTGTGTGTGTGACACTGACAGACTACAAAAATGAAAGAGAGAGAGAGAGAGAAACTAAATCAAACAGAATACAAACCAAGACTGGTGACAGTGTATAGGTCATATGTTCCTTTGACTTCTGACAGCTAGATGGATTGCTTTCATTTGAAGAAAAGGAAAATATTTAAAAAGTAAATGCATTAATATTCATGCACCTCAGGAGGAATAAGTGTCTTGTGTCTTCTGAATAAGAGAGGGTAACTAATCCTGACTACGAGAGGTTTGTGTTCTGATCTGGAGAAACACTGAAAACCACAAACAAGCACATAGTAGTCATGATAAATGCTGGTGGTCTCTTAAGACCATCTTTCAGAGGTTAAAAAGATGTTTGTAAAAATTCTCATCTACAGACATGTCTCAATACAGTAAAATTGTGATATATATTTTTAAAATGTATATATTTTAAAATATATTTTAAAATGTACTTTATTCCTGTGATGTGAAGCTGAATTGTAAGCAGTCATTACTCTAGTCCTCAATGTCATATGATCCTTCAGAAATCATTCTAATATGCTGATTTACTGCTCAAACTTTTCTTATCATCAGTGTTTTTTTTTTTTAAAGTGTCACTTTTTTGGAAACTGAGATATTTTCTTCAGGATTGTTTGATTAAAATAAAGAACAGCATTTATTTGAAATATACATTTTAGAATATAAACATTACAAATGTCTTTAACGTCACTTTTAATCAATTTAATGCAGCATTAGTTTCTTAAAAAAAATAATTATACTGACCCCAAACTTTTGACCAGTAGCCTAAATATAAGTCAAGAAGTCAAACATACATATAAATCTTCTTCAGAAGTTTCAAAGCACTTGAAATATTTCCATCTACACCATTCAGAGCCTTTGAAACTTGCCTGAATGTTAAAGAGACGAACCTTGACCCGATTTAACATGACGCCCTATCTACTCAAAGGACAACATGTCATTACAGGAAGTAAAGCAATCATAATATACAAAAGGAGCAGAGGAAGAAGACTAGTGACAATGGGAATTATCGCTGTTATTCTCTCTCTTCCCTCTTGACAGGCAGAGCTTTAATTCTGTAATCCACACAGACAAGAGGTGATAAAAACAGCAGAGGAACCTGCTCCCTAATCGCTCACTAATGGTTATGACAAAGACCTGTTTCTTTCACACATACACACACCAGACAGGCACAGACTTGCTAAAGCAAATACAAATTCAATAATTAGCTCCGTCATTAGTGGAGCATTAGGAGACATGCAGTGAAGTTTTGTAGTTAGCTGAATGCAAGCCCTGTGCCATTATGTGATTTTAAGATGCCTTTGGTGGCAGTAATTTGTGATAGAAATGTGTATTATTGTTATCATGGTTATGAGCGATAAACCAAACATTCTGGCTGCTGAAAGCAAATTACTAAGCAGTATTACGTAAAAATACAAATTAATGTCTCTAATTAGTATTTCAAATTTAAGCATATATATTTCATGCAAAACGATGCTTTAATCTACATTAATTTACCGTAATTCCTCAATTAAATTCATCCTTGAACTGAGACATCTCTCAGATAACTGAGACGCTTTAATTTACATTAATGGTAAAATTCAGTGGATTGATTCTATTGAACAGTTCGTTTCAATGAACCAGTTCAAAAAACTGATTCAGATTATCACTTGGATGAAAAATGTCCGCTTGTTTTAATCAATGATACTTGTAAAAGCCAAACTGTCACACAACCAGTCCATTAACGTATTTACAGAAATATTTATTATTTTTATATTTATGCTGTTTGGCTATGAACTTTTCGCCCCATCACTCAAATCTTCAGTACACTTCAATACTCTTAGTATCAGCTCAAAAGGATGCTTAGCGTTCAGTGAGTTGTTGAGCACCGCTTCAATTCAACTCATGGATAAATTGGTTAACGAATTTGTGATTTAATGAAAACATCTGAACAAATAACATACCTACATTAATATGTTCAGTTTAAATTTTATGTTAATGGAGCTACCACTACCTGCATTTTTTCATGAGCGAATTTAGTTATATAAAGCATGTGCCAGTCTCATAAATTGCCAGTTACCTCTATTTCCATATAAGAAGATTAGGAACTCTGAAAAGCAGAGACAACTGTATTTGAGCTGCAGCACATGGCCATGAAACTCAGAATTGAATCATGTTTTTGAATTCCAACCAAATGCTAGATAAATACAGATAGCTGTGCCCTCATTCTTGTCTCGAGACAAAAAAAAAAAAAAAAATCGAGAGCACCTTTTGTGTAAATTAGAGCTCTCATCAATCAATAAATCATCTGTAACAAAGCGTCAGTCAACAGAATGTGATTCTTTAACATCTCAAGGCCATGGCTTGGCCAAAGTGAGCAAGGTGCTGCTTTGACAACTTTCTCATGTCTTTCTCATTCAGTAAGCCAAAAGTGGGGCACTCAAATCGCTAAATCACTCTGTTTATGTGCTATTCTGTGTGTCTGTAAGAAAGTGAGAGAGTCGGTGTGTATCCTGAATGATTTATTTGCTGGCCTTCACAGCTATGAGGCTACAGCTCTGATTCAAAGCTCCTCTGTAACACTGACAAATGACATATATTCCTGGCTGACATGAATACTGTACTGAATATGACCTGCTCAATGGGGACAACCATCACGGCCCACTCTATTTTGAAGTTCCTCAGAGGGCAACGGGACACAGAAGTGAAGGGCTTGACACAGAGAGATCTGTGACATTCATCCTCAGGTGGTTTCTAGTACATATTTAGCACTGTAAAGTGGTTGCAGGATCTTGCATAAACGTACCATTCCCAGAGGGGCAGGAACGCACGCATAATGTCGGTACAATAGACCTACTAGAACATCCATTTGCATGTGCTTTCAACAAAACTTGCCACAGAATATACTGGATAACTTGCTGTTAAAGGAATAGTTCACCTAAAAATGAAAATTCTGTTATCATTTACTCACCCTCAAGTTGTTACAAACCTGTATGAGTTTACTCCGTTGAACACAAAATAAGCTGTAAACCAAACAGTTGTTGGTAGCCACCGGCTTCCATACTATAGAAGTCAATAGCTACCATCAACTGTTTGGTTAACAACATTCTTCAAGACATCTTCTTTGAATTTAGATTTTTCAGTCATTTTTGGGTGAACTATCCCTTGATCTCTTCAACAAAATTTCTGCATAAGCATTTCTGCATGACAACCAAAACAATCTGTATAATGATGAGAATTAAACAACTTAATTTAATTAATATGTACTGTTGATGAAAATGTAAAGGAAAACAATAATGCCACAAAATATTAACAATGCTTTCTGAGCAAAAAACTATCCAATTACACTCAAAATAATTCCATCATTGTCAATAATGTCAGGGAAGCTGAAGCGGATCAGTGAATAAACACTGGTAAATGGAAGCGCTTCACTAGCCGGTTAATTAACTCATCTAAACACATCCTACACACAAGATCATGTATAGACACAACACAAACTTAATATTACAGCTGGCATCTGCAAAAAAGACAAAAAAACAACACAATTGCAGTTAAATATCGACTGCATTTAAGCAATATTTTCATCACAAGACAAAAACTGACTGAAGAAAAAAAAAAAATCTGCTAGTAAATGTCACAACTAACCATGAAGAAATGTCATGTAGCACACTGAATTAAACAATTTAATTTTGAAGAAGACTGAAAAAGTATTTTCTTGTAAAATGTCCAAAAACCATGTTTTAAAGTGTTGTAGTGGACTAGAAGTCTTGTTTTAACATGTGTTAAATGCACTGACAAAATCAAGTGTTGCAACCTAGCCAAATGGCTAAATGAATTAGCCACGGTCAGTTTTTGCTCAACTTCCTCCTCAAAAAAAGAAGGATTTCAGTTGTAGAAGTAGACAACCTTGTCTCGACCCCCAGAGACTCTGCAGAGAAATGGCTTCCTGCGAAGAAGTTTATCCAAGGGAACGCAAGATTAACGAGGATATTTTCATTGGACGCCTCCATTCCATGCCACGCATACTCGAAGGTGATAAGATCAGATTATTTATTGTGCCTTCCTCTCCAGGTCATTTACTATGTTAATTTTTATGAGCCGCGTGTTGCCTTTGTCTGTGGGTTGTGCGCCGCTCTTCGCAAACCTCGGGCGAGGGGTGGAAAAAAGGGGATTTGTGTACTTAGCGCACGCTCTGCCAAATTAGTCACCCATGCCGATTATTTCTGCCATTCAGGGCTGCTATGGAATGTCTAATTTAAGTTACACTCTGTGAAATTCAATTCTATTAGCAGAGCCGGAAAAACAGGCCTCTATTTGCGGGACCTTGTGGTTTGTATCTGAAGAGATAATGAAATGTTACTTGTAACAGATTGGTTTGACTTGGATCCTTCAGGCAGAGGAGTTCTTTGTTTCTTGTATCTAGGTCTTCTCCAGAGATCACACACATCCCAGAAGAACCAAGCTATTTGGAGGAGTCCAAAATGAATGATGCAAATACGAGGCTCTGAATCTGTAATGAAACAAATGACAAAAACATAATTAAGTCATGCGTTTATGACGTTATTTTTGGAATTTCAGGTACTACTTCAACAAACGCTATTTGTTTTTGTTCAACTTGGGATTCTTTACTTTGGCGTGTGATATTGAAAACACAGATATAAAGTGGGGTCAGAGCAAAGGGTCGACCTCGGCACCCCTAGAATAGAGCGGGGTTAAGTGCTTTGCTCCACTGGCCGGAGGAACTGCAGCCCACAGGACACGAAACCAGGAACAATTACCAAAGAACTAACCAGTCTCTCGTACCATATATAAGACTAATTGCTCCGTGTACAATTTTCCAGTGACAGCAACTATGAAAAGAACTTGTGTCGAGACTTAAGTGCACCTTTACTGGCATAAGCCCTCAAAATACCTGAGAGTGATGTGAGAGGCTTAACCACAGTCTGTCACATCTAACAGACAAACCTCACGTCGACAGAGACAGACTTAACATCAAGGCCTTCATGGATAATTCATGTATAATTACAGAAAGCTTTCAAACAGGTTTAAATCACAGTCCCTCCCATCTCTCCACTCCATCCCCCACCACACACACACACAGAAACGCAGAAAGTGGGGTCCACTAGTGAAAGTTTCTATATGGCATTTTTGTAATTTTCTTTTTTTTTTTTTCATTACAAGTTATATTATCAGTATATAATTTGAGTGAACTCCATTTTCACTAAGGCTGAAATTATTTGATATATTTTAATATTTAATTAATTCACGTGATGGCAAAGCACAATTTTCTGACTTTAGTCTTCAGTGTCAAATGATCCTTAAGAAATCATTTAAATATGCTGATTTGGTGCTAAACATTTCTTCTTAAAATTCATTTTGAAAACAGTTGCATGTGTTGCTTAATATTTTTGATGAACAGAAAGCATTTAAGCAAACCAGCATTTATTTGAAAAAGAAACATTATTAATTATAGTATTGCATAAATGTCTTTACTGTCACTTTTGATCAATTTAATTGGTCCTTTCAGAGTTCTTTCAAAAAATACACAAACTTTAATAAATGAACTTTACTGACCCCCAAAAATATAAATACACAAGTAAATAATGTATACATTTAAATACTACATCTTTTTTTTGAATTTGGCAGACACTTTTGATCCATAGCAACATACATTGAAATAAAATATGCACCTTGAATGCATCACATTTTATGCACTCTTGATTTCCCTGGGAATCAAACCCCTGACCTTGATTTACTTTTTGAGCTATGAGAAGGACAATACAATACAATGCAATAAAAAAAAAAAACATAACATAACATATCTTTGACAACAATACACATCCTTTACTCTTATTTTATCATTTCCAACAGTCATAACTATATGTACTGTATTATGATAAGATTTTTTTGTTGTTGTTGTTGTTCAGAGTGTAATTGATTTTGATTGTTTAAATGTAAGGTAAAATTTGCAAGGAATGCATTAAAATGAGAGCAGCTGTATATGTAATTCACCCCCCCCAGCCTTTAACTGCTGTATGTTATCACTGCCCTCCTTCATTCTCAGTCTCATTCACATCAGTGCTAATAACCAAGAGCTCACAATGAGGTGAGAGGTTCTAACCCATGATTTACCCTTTCTGCATGTGTGTGGGTGTGTGAGAGAGAGAGAAAGCGAGTGTGTGCGTCTGAGAGTGAGAGGGCTCCCTTCAAGGTCAACTGCAGGTGAACGCCGGGTCAAACGGAGGTCGCTCGAGCTTCTAGGCGGGTCAATAATGCCCCCAGATCAGCATCCTCATGTGGGCAGCGCCGGGCCACACATCAATTTGCCAGCTTGTGAAACAGTAATAAAAGAAAAAAAGCAGGTGTAGCGGAGATGAATTGAAACAGTTACGGAAGGGGAATAAAACAAACGTACGGGGTGACTGCAAAACAGCACAGGCTTTCAAGTCCTAACTCCTTTTCATGTAAACGTCTCTGTCTGACACCTCTCATACATCCCTTTTTTCCTCCCTCCCTCTCTCTCTCCTTCTAAAGAAGAGAACTCGAGCAGGGAGGAAGGAGCCACTCGTTGGGGTTGGCGAAAGGTCAGTGCTGACAGGATGCAGGGTTAAACTGCCAGCTTAAAATACTGTTCATGACCCTCACAGCCTCGTTCTAAATACCCCCTCTTGTGTCACCGTCACCGGCGGCATCAATATTCGCCCCTCTCAGATTTATTAGACATTGTTGGGCAGGAGGGAAGAGACCATTTATGCACAAAAGTCACATCGATCCAATAGCTAATTCAGCCTCACTGCAAAACAATCACATCACTGCACTGAGGAGTGGCTGGGTGCTGCTGGGAAAAGATTTGTTTCATTGTTGCAAACTTATAAACGAAGTTGTTTCCTTGTAGGGACTGCACACTTTGTGTTTTTGGCCTTTAATAACACAGGACAGTGAAGCAACAACAGGAAACAGTGGGGAGAAGAGAGGAGGGGTGGGAAATGACCTGAGGAGGAATCAAACTTGTGTTGCTTGCAATATGTCAAAGCACATGCACTACACACCAGACTACAGTTTTTTTTTTAGTTTTTTTTTCTTTTTAGATAGATAATTATTATAATATATTATAGTATAACATTGTGATTTACATGCTGCTTGCAAAAACATTAATTTCATGAGAATAGTATTATACTGTATATATATATATATATATATATATATATATATATATAAAACACTATTAATAAGAGCTATTATAAAAATTATTATAGTATCTCTTATTAATAGTATTATATATATATATATATATATATATATATATATATAAATAATACACACACACACACACACACATACATATATATATATATATATCTACACAGTGATACTTAGTGATAATCTTACATAGTGATAATCTTAATATACATTTGAAGTTATCAATTTTATTTTAGTTCATGTTTATTTTATTTCAAGAAACAGATTTACGGTTTTAGTTTTAGTCACATTTAAAATCGGTAACAAAATCTGACAAAATGTTCCTAATGTTGTTCATGCTCAAGTAGCATTAAAAAGGCATGAAATTCAGATTGATCCAGTGCGAATCTCAAAACACTGTTTCTATAGAAATTTGAGCTTCTAGCAGCAGCTGTAGTGACATGATGGTGATTGGCTCATTTATTCGAAAGGCAGGACTTGCACTGTCATATTTCATGTTGCACTTTCTCCTATTTATAGTGAACCATCTTGGTATATATACAGTCTTTGTTTTTGCACACATAATGAGGTAGATGGCTTAACTAACCCTTTACCCAATGGCACAAATATTAAGTGGTACTCTAAGGAATAAGTTTTAAAAACAAGGTACTTTCAGTTAGTGTAATTTTGGTAATTTTTTGTGAACATTGCATAAAGGAGTTTATATATAAAACTACAGGAGAAATAAGGTAACAAGCAAGAGGTCAGGTGTACAGCATGACTATGAAACAAACAACGCAGAGCTAATTTCCCTTCTATCATAATTCATCTCCACCCTTTAAATATGTAAGACACATTTAAACGGATCCATGCATGTTCTAGGCAAATTAAAGCAGCTCTAATTAATGCTATGCAAAACACGGCCGTACGTTTATTACTTGATTTATCTTTGTTCTACTTAAGAGGGGCAGAGTTGTCTTGCCAATTTGTCTTCCTCTCGCATACTTAAGATTCAGTATGTGTTTAAATGATTTATTTAATAAATAAGTGAATAAATCACCTCACAGCTAATTTCCCTAATGATATTAGAAAAGAGTAACTGTACAAATTGTGCAAAATAGAAGCCGCTATTAACCTGCAGCACCTTTCGTTTGCCGGGTTCACAACGTCCATCCATTTTCATTTGAGCAAAAACAAAAACATGATTAAAAGATTTGACATTTGACACAGATTTCACAAATGAAGCCACTTTGCTTTCCGTGTCTAATAGACGAGGGTCAGGTTCCTGGCTCTCACAGTGATGCATCAAAACACAGGACACGCTGTCCCATTTAGGACACAAGACAACTGTACGAACGCTAAGTGGTTTAAAAAATAAAATAAATGACAATATGTATGAATAACAACTGGAATGCAATACATTCTGGTTGACATTGGCAATCTTTTTTTTTTCTTTCCAAGCTCACAACTTGATTTTTTTTTTTTTTTAGTGGGGGTATTGGGTCGCTTGAGGCAGTGAGAAATAGATGGTGGAACTTAATAACTAGAGATGAACATTATTCCCCCAGCTACAGCGAATGTTTCACTGCTTGATTATGAGTGAATGGCCGACACAGACTAAAATGTTCCGTTTCCACAAGCATGAAGAGGGCATAAATAATTCAAAATTTATTCCCGCAGAAGGAGGGACAATGGAAATCATAAATTATCCATGTGCGATGCTTTAATGCAAGAGCTCAATGAACCTGCTCTAACTAACTAGTCTGCTTCCTCATTACACGCTAGGCACAGACTTCTTAACCTTTGAATATTAATTTAGTGACAACTACGGTGGGATGGGCTTTCTGCAAATGAGAATGATGGGTAGTGGAGAGGAAGCGTGGGTATATGCGGGATTATGAAATGATCCTCAAGAGGTTATCATCTATATTTGTCTCAGCTACCATCTGTAAATACCACAAGCTCAGTGTGAGTGCTGCTTTGTAAGAGATGGACAGACGTGCCAGAAACCCCCTGAATGATATTTAGACGGCTATGAATCTTAAATCACCAAAAAGATGCATGTTTTGGTCATTTTGCATGATTGAGTTAATTCATGTAGCTTTTCAATGGGTAAATGCTAATGATAAAGGGCTTGTTTTTATGGAGTTCATCTAGTAGTAAAGGCCAAAATGAACAGAAGAAAGCAGAAACTGAGAACTGAGTCATTACGCTGTGACTCACGGTACTGAGAGTGATAATTTTCTAACAAGGTCTTCAGCACAGGAAGAAAAGACCTGCAAATGTACTGTGTTTCATGAGTAATTGTGACATATATGAGTCCCATGATTACACTATTAGTTCCATATATTTAAAAGAAAACCAGAAACATCTTTTAAAACTGATGAAATTGATAAAACTTGAATGGACCATGAATGGATTTGGCATTGTGGTGCGTCATCTGTCTTATGTTATTACTGTTCATAACAGTGACGGGTCCAGACTTCCCCAATGCAGAATACTTTCAAATTAGAGAATTAGCCCTTGGCATATGGGATTTAGAGGAATCAGTTAAAATGCCAGATGTAATACCTAAGATCTATAAGGTTTTACTCAATCAGACTAATTGAAAGGGAACATCGAAGATTTCTCTGGGAAGCTTTGGATTATTCCCCCAATAAGACAGGAAATTATATGTAATAAACTTTGACTGGGCTAGTAGCACATAGTGACAACAGCCAAGCAAGTCCCATCATGCATCAAGAGGCAACAGATTTTAGTTGCAATGTTTTTGTTCAACTTGTTTGTGCAATATGCAAGAAAATACAAAATTATAAGCTTGGTCTGCTGCGTACTGTCAGAAAAAAAAAAAAAAGGTACAAAAGCTGTCATTAGGGAGGTACCTTTTCAAAAGGTACACTTTAGGTACCATTAAGCTATTAAAAAGGTAAAAATAAGGTACTGATAGTGCGTGAAAGTCACCCAAAAGACATTAATACTGCAGATGACTAGAACCATGTTAATTTCACTTAAAAATGTAAATTATAGTAGTTTAAAGAAAATAAACAGGTTAGAAAAATACATAATATTCCGTAATATAGAATACGATTAAAGTGGAAAAAATAAAAAAATAAAATAAAATAAAAAAAGTTTGGCACCTATCAAAGAAACTGAAAACGAGAAAATTATCTCCCAGCATACACTTCAACTCTGTGATTTTTACACCATTTCCAACTTTTTTATGTGATAGCCACAGGCTTTGAAGAGTGTTTAAAAGGGACACGCCAGTTGCAAGATGGGAGGTAAAAAGAAAGATCTGCTTAATATGCATTTCTCTTTTATAATCCAGAAGTACTATTAGCAGATTACGAGGGACGGAATGTGAGGAGAGACAGAACGCAGCAGTCCTTTCCACATGAGAAAACACTGGCTTAAGTCCTCCACTGTGTGCAATGCACTTTTCCTTCTTATATCCAAATTTGTGGCCATTTAATTTAAAAACTTGATTTTCATCGAAATAAACACACTTGTATTTCCTGGTTGCTTTTGCCCACAGGATGTTGCAGTTACGGCATCGATCAGCAGGGGCTAAATGGACTATCATAACCAGCCAAACCTTTTTTGGTGCCCTCAGACAAAGGTTTACTTTAGGGCTGTTTCTTAACAAACATGGGTTTGAGTGGACTGACTGACACATGAGCTAGTGATTTGCCCATTAAAATCACAAAAATAACACATCACCTTTTAGATGCATTCAAGTTCAAAGGGCTTGTCAGAGAAACAAACAACTTGCATTATTGCTCTGAATTTCATCACAATGAAAGCTTGTGAAAAAGGAGGAGTAATCGGCAGCATATAAACGCCTCTGCGTGGATTATATGCTCCCTGCCTAACTAATCCTGCTAATTGATGAACCTCTGTGTTCAGGGTTCCCTTCATATTATTAGCAAATTTGTTTATTAATTAAGACTAAACTTATTTTGGGACATCAACCAAGAAAATATGATCATCTGCTTAGAAGGGTGAGAAGGAAATTAGTCCCTTGATGCATTCTGACTGCCGTCTACAGTGTGCATGAGAAAAAATGCATACACTCTTCATTTCACAAAAGACATATGCAATATTTATACTTCAGCCTTAATAACACATTTTATCATTCTGTGCAATACAATTTATTTTTTTATTTGCATCCTCTTTTAAATAGCTCATTTTATCACCGTCTTTGTTGCCAGCATTAGGAGATCATGAATGTTACACTATTCCTTGGAGCTCATTCAGTAAAAGTCTTTTATCTAACAATGTAACAACAAGATGACTGATTAGGCTATACATTACTAGACTGATGAAGGAGGTACATGGTAATAGATCGAGAGGATTTATTAAAATCGGAGAACAAAAAGATAAATGCTGTAAAGCAGCACTTGGTCTGTGTCTGTTTAGCTGCTTTATCATTTAGGGATTTCCTGAATATTAATGCCGGCAAAATGGAGATGTGGAACTATAAATATGAACAAATATGAAAGTAATTGAACCTATACAAATGAATCTATAAATATGGTCTCCATCCAGGCAGATCTGTCGCACTCAATATTGTTGCATGAATTTACTATATTCTTCCAGCGTGAGAAAACCGCTTGTTAGACTCTAATTGTCCTCAGACATCAACTAAACTATATTTAGCTGTGTGCTAGAAGTGTGACAGGAAACTGACACCAGCTGGTGAAGGTCTTGTAAAGGAACTTGATTGTAAAACAATATGAACACTGCTGTGAGGACATGCTAATCATGCTAAGCTGCTGGTTAGTGATGCTTTTATTCAAGACTATATTTAGAGCACAAAATAATAGTTCCGTTCCAAAAACTAGTGAGCTTGCACATTGTCCACATACAGGTTTCTGTCTTATACAGTAAGACAGTATCCTAACTAAAATGGAATCTCCAAATGTGACTGATTTGCAATACTCTGGATAGGCTGCAACTAGTGTTTAATAGTAGTACTGTATGGTGCGATATTTTAACAAGCATTAACATACACAAATATTAGCTATATTAACACCCAAACATTAGGTAAATTGTTAACAATACTAGACCGATTTATATATGGTAAGTTAATTTATATATGGTAAATATATATATATTTTTTATCATTTGTCGTTTTCACTCATATTTATTTGATTTAAAAAAAACAGTAATATTGTGAAATACTGTTACAGTTCAAAATAATCATTTTAACATTTTAAAATGCAATTTATTCATGTGATGTCAAAGCTGAATTTGGTGTTAAAGAAACATTTTTTATTATTATCAATGTAGAAAACAGTGATGCTTAATATTTTTGAGAATTATATTTTTTAATATTATACCTTTCTTTCTTTCTTTCTTTGAAAACCAAAAACTTTAAAAACAGCATTTTTAGAAATAACTAGTGCTGTCAAACGATTAATCGCATCCATTTTTGTTTACATAATATATGTGTGTACTGTGCATATTTATTATGTGTGTGTATATATATATATATATATATATATATTTTATAAATACACACATGCATGTATATATTTCAGAAAAATATGTTGTTTATATATTAAATACCCTATATTAAATATATTAAATCACCTTCACAATGCCCACAAGGTCTACAAGCAAACAGTACTTTTTATTTGACATCTTATCAGAAAATAGTGGCCTTTTAGAGGGATTTTGAAAAGTTGATAGAAGAAAGTTTACAAGGTTTTAAAGAATACATCAAAAAAATAGAAAAATTCACTGCACAGCTGCTCGACAGCAGAGGACAAAAGAAGTGACCTGTTTCATCTCAACCACTACCTCCTTTTCCACCATTCTTTCCTCCTTGAGCCTGAACCCAAAAGCCCGAGTCGCCAGCAAACAACATTCCTCCAGGGGAGCCGAGCGCCCCTAACAAGAATCATTATGGTGTCCTAGGGAGAGCAAGGCGACAGCTGGCCCTCTGCACATGTGACCCTTGCCACTTTGTCGACTTAACGTTGGTCACTATGATCAAAGCCTGCAGAGGAGCAGCTGTGACCGGTAAGCTAAACACAGCGATTTCTGCAAATAGAAACAGCCTATGAGCTTCTGTACCAGTGGTAACTGGAAGCATCAGTAGTGAGTTAAAAAAAAAAAAAAAAAAGTATTTCGAAGGGACAATGAGGTTTATGGGAGAAGGGAATTTACACATAATGGACTGCTTTATTATATACAGATTTAAAAGTGACACACTTCCATATTCATAAACAAAATCCCACTACTGTAGTCCCATGAAAAACCACTAGCCATGCATAATTTAGAGCGCTAACATATAAGCCCACTTAAAATTTGACTTAATTTTTCTCTGTTTACAATTAGAGAAATAAAAGTGACATTTAAAGAGAAAAGAATCTACATAAGCTCATTGTGAGAAATGGACAAGGGAAGCATTTTAATGTAGGAACGCCGAGGTCAGAGAGAGCAGTCGGTGCAGCAGACAATTCCTCCCCCCACATCAGTTCCTCTCTTTCAAGTTCTGCCCTGCTTTCTGAACCCGTGTCCCAAAGAAAGGCTGCATATTTTAACACGTATGCCGCTAAATATCCTGTTTGGTTTGCCGCATTCAGATCGCCCCACAAGGTTACTTCTCTGCCCTTACCTCTTTTTGTTCTTCAGACCACTGGCGAAACAGCGAAAGGTCTTGGCCGCATATAAACGAATTTCAAATGTCATGTCTTGCACGGCTAAAATGAAAGGAAATGCTTTCGCTCACTCGCGGTGGTGGCCGAGTCAATGAATTTGTCAAAATTTTATGATAATTCATTCAATTATTCCTCAGACATTTAAATGATAGCAGAGGAATAGACGAGTAGAGAGCGAAGGGGAGGGCCACAGCAATAATCCCTCTCCTGATATTAGAGAGCCTCCAGAGGGGTTTTAAAAGCTCTGTATCTCTTCGTGGAGAGGACTAAAACTTCACTCCGTCTCACAAAACAGCGGAAAGCCCTCCCTACCTTCTCTACTGCTCAATACGAGGGTCCCTCGCACATAAAAGCGCGCACACACTCTCTCACTTCCACACTAGAAAGTCATACTAGCAGTAATGGAAAAAAAAAAAAAAAACTTCACCAGCCCACACAATCTCAGCAAACACATCCTTCGCCCGTTTTGGAGAGAGTACGACAATAAAACCGGCCCTGTGCTCCTCGTGCTCCTGTGACCTTTGACCCCCTCAGTCCCTTCTGCTTGGGGTCGAGTCGATGGGAGACTACAAGGAAGACCCCATGTCAGACCCCTGAGCGATTCTGCATCCACCATGGCTAAGCTCCCCCTCTAGTGTTCACACGTCTGTATTCCTCTAAGCAACCAAAGCAGCAGCCTGTGAATTCTTGCCCTGAGTTTATATGTTGTTTCATGTTGAATTCAATGCAGAGCAGCGTTCACTGGGCAGCATCTAGTTTTAATGCAGTTTTTAAAAAAAAAAAAGCAGCAGATTTTGCTACATATACCAGTTCTTTTGCCTGAAGTGACCTGATTGATTGCAAACATAATGTCTCAGTGCTTAAGACAGTACAATGGTACATGATTAAATACAATAATGTAAATTATACCAACAATCTCTCTTTAAAATATATATATATATATATATATATATATATATATATATATATATATATGTTACACT